>JABASD010002883.1:0-19787 GCA_019776165.1 Pogonognathellus flavescens
CGAGCTCCAATCATAAGTCCTATTACTTCAATATTTTTGATTTTATATTTCTCTAATAAATACGGAATACATTCCTCGTAAATTGATTTTTTATTTTCATCAGTCTCCTTTGGCTGATCTACACTATTTTCGAATAGAATTGTAGGATCGATTACATATCCAATGTTTCCCTTGATGGCTATTATATTATTATACTTATATAGGCAATTAAAAATATTTACAAAGATTTTGCATGTAACATTTTTGCGAAAATGTGTGTGGACAATCCAACACAGAATAATCTGCTTAAAACAAATCCCTAAACTAACTGGGTCATCCTATCATTTGTCTATTGATTCCTTTTAAGGTATAAACTTTTCAAAAGCAAATTGATATAATCGCATAAGAGAGTTGATGGAATAACATTATTCTTATCATTCGCAATGACTATAGCAAGATGTTAAATAAGAATGGTTAAAAGTGGTTTAAACTTGTAATAATTACAACAAGTTTTCTTGTTTGGTTTGTCGAGCAACAATAATTGGTCGAGCTCATAAACATGAATACACCTTGGCTGCATTAATATTGCATAATTTGAGAAAGGAGAATTCTCTTGTTGTTTATTTTATAGGTAATTTGTATTTAAGTAGTTATTTAAGGTAAATTGCGTACATTTCCAGTACAAGAGAAGTATATTGCATAATATTACATGCAGGGTAATAAAATGTCGGTAATTCCTAAATGGTGATAATAATTATGGTAATTCTCGAAGAGCAATAGTACATTTCCACACACAGTACATTATTTTAACACAGCCGTACAGATATTAGTAGTGACGGATCCGCAGTAGTAAAATAATTTCTGTAATTCTGCGAACTATTAGTAGATCCGTCCTGTGTTCCACAACCCATATAGTTTGGAAAGACCGTTTGTAAGTAAACCAGGGAGAGATACATTTCATAACATAACGAGGTTTGTGAGTTAATTAAATAAGCAAGATAATGATCCAGGAGACTCTCCCAAGGCTCAAGGTAGGCTGTGCAATTAGTCTCATTGTTTGAAAGCACAAGAGCTATTAGGAAATGTTATTTATCCAACTGTAGATAATTTATGTTCCAGTTCACTTCACAGTATTGTGTATACAAATATGTGCGGGGCTGTTTATCTTACTTAGTTAGCTTCTGGTCTCGTCTCTCTTTGAATGGAATACCAAGTACATAAGTGTGTTGCAGTTGTTTGTTGGTTATGTACCTACATTAAGTACTAGAAGGAAGGTGATCGTTGTTTGCCAAGATGCCTACAGCTATAAACTTTTATGCTATAGGCTACAACATATATACCACTCACACACCAATGATATACCATTACACATAGTCAACGTACTTATTTGCACAATTAACTTTACTAATTCATTTAATTCTTCTCATATGCCTCGTTAATCAATGGTACACCACAAAATCGTCATTATAATCCTAATTGACTAATTAAACTAGCTATCAGTAATTGCTCAAACTCTATTTTCCAAATGCTCAATCTGAATGCATGAAATTCCTATATTATACTACTAGAAAAGATTTGAATAGCTTCATGAACTCTTTTTACTTCAATATTAACAAGTGCAGCAGTGATGCTAAATTACCCTTGCCAATTACCATTAAGTTAATAAGAATTAATTTTATATAGTAGTAAAAGTGATACAAATATCGATATTAAACTCACCTACCTATTTTTGAAGGTATGAACTTTGTTAACAATGGTTACCCCGCCCGTCGTGGATGGTTATGTTAAAGACATCTCATTGTGTTGTGTAGATTGTAAAGTAACCACAAGGAATGCAAAAACAAATGTTTACAAGTGTCGAAATTTTTTATCCCTCTTGCATATATTAAATACGTATACTAATAGACTGGAGATATCTCTCAACGTATAGTCTAAAGCAAATCCAGACACATAAAATAATCTTGTCTCATATAATCGTAATCACACACGTCACATCACACACCAAGGAGTAAACTTCACTGTACACAACGGAAAAATTGTCTACAAGAACTTTGTACAACGTAGTTGCGTATAAAATGCTTAAGTATGTAACTTAACTATATAAGTAATACAGTGATAAATGATAATGCATCCGCATGTGTGTAGTCGATAATACAAAGCTATTAAGTATTCCAACAACACTATGCTGAGGTCTTATACATTTCACGTTAATTTAACTTACACAGTAATACTTTTAAATTAAGTAAAATAACAAGTAGCAATATAATGAAATGAGAAGGACATCTTCCACCATGTGCTTTCCTTTGTCTATTAACAATTAAACCTGACTAAATATTAACACTATACTATGTATAACAGTACCGACACGTTGCACATACCTAGTAAGTAACAATATATTGAGTACAGACCCAGTAATTTTATATGACCAATAATATTATCGCAGTCAGTATAAGTATGATAATCATTATTAAGTGTAAATAATAATTTTATTATAATGATTTAGCTAAATAAATGTCTGCTTTAATTTACATATACATCGATAAATCTGTCACTTCAGCAAGTTGAGTTTGTATATAGATTTTGTATTTTGTTAGCATATTACAGTAAGTAGTGTAAGATAAGGGAAACTGGCGATTACTTTTATTCTGCTGATAAAGCAATTCCTATAAAGTTGTTGAAACATAAAATCATGTCATGGATAATGTAATGTTGCCATTTTGAGCTCAAAATTACTTTACATGTGAATTATCAGTCCCACACACAACACAGTTCAGTTTAAACTGAAAAAGCTGCTGCCGAGCTCAGCCAAATCCTTTAATCAAAACTAAAAACCAAGAAGAGCATGGGAATTGCGAACAGAAAGATTACACACGTGTTGAAATAAAAGCCGGTATATATTCATCCACCAACCACAGCCATATATTCTCTGCATGCTTATAAACACATTCATAAAAGTATTCATGCCCACATTCACATAAAAATTATTTAATAATAATGTCATTTGTATTTTTTGGCTGCCCTTATTAGTCTATCAATCTGCCAATAGTGACAGCCGTAATAAGTAGTGGTGTGGAAAGTGTAAATAACATTATGCTCTCATCTTATATAAAATAGTACAATATTTACCAACCTCATTATCAGTTTGCTTTATTATCATTTACGTATGTAGTACTTATTACAATGAGCAAAATACACAGTGATCCAGTAATTTGATTAAAATTAAAACGGAGTCTGCAGTATGGTATTCTTTGCACTTAATTAAAATGCTACATGTATGTTGCATAATATATTTGACTACTGTATATGGGTAACTGGTATTAAGTGAATGCGAATAAATCTGGAATTAAATTTTAGCATTGACAAACAAACATTATTTGCTGTAGCTTTTGAGTATGATTGATTAGGACAAAATGCAGAAGAATGAATGAAAGGCAAATGAAGCAAAAGGACAAAAATTGACGAGGAAAAAGTTCCACGTAATACACGTAACATAATAATCAACTGTTTACATTACTTGAACTCGAATACATCAATTGGTATATATAGGGAATCGCAAATGTTAATTGATTGTACATATGTACGTTCACATATAGTACACTTGAATTCGAATGTCGTGACGAAATTAGGAGAATTCTATACTTACTGATTCAAAGGCCTAGTTAAATATACTATTATATGCACAAAAATAGTTATTTATAACCATGCACATAGAGACGATCGTACGTGTGCACTCATCTATATATGCATGACTCTTGAATCGTCGTCTCAGATATAATTAAATTACGATTGGATCTTTTGACATGCAAAATGAAATCGGACATTGCAGAAATGCTTAATAATCAAATAAAAGGAAATTAAGTATCATGTTTGTGTATCTGCACTGCACTCCATGTTCTTCACAAAGACACCAGCTCTGCCTATATACAGATACAGCGTTGCATTAAAAATTTACTCATAAAACTCCATGTAAGCAAAGAAGTCTGTCCAAAAATGGATTTCTGCCACATAGGGAGATGCAACAAAAGTATTGACATCTGATTTGCTGACACTTGTATAGTAAGCAAAATATGTTCGTGGCATGTTTGTCCATACAGGTACATTGTCACAAATTTACACATTGAATATTTCGGAAATCCGTAAACCTACTTTCATAGTAAAATTGTTGAGAAAGGACACGCAATCGCGTTATAATGACAGTAACACAGTGCTTGAAATATTTAATGTACACAAGCACAAGTAGAATACAATTTTAAGTAGTTTGTAAAAGCTTCTACTATTAAACACATAGTGAGTTCCTACATTACATGAGCATTTTAATCCACACATCCGGCACTTCAGAAAACAAAGCCCATCTGCTAAATAGAAGAAACATACTAGCTTACAAAGACTAACAGTTCAAATTCGTACAACTACTTAAATTATACACGTCATGAAACGTTTTTTAATTTGTTATGCTCGACTGCGTACACACAGAGCATTAGGCATAGTGCAATATTGAATATGCATCCACAATGTCAAAATTTTCATAATGTAGGAAACTATCGAACATGTTCTCAATCTTGACTCAGCTCTAAGAAATGCAAGACAAGTTGGATAAGAGCTGAAGGTTTAGGACGGATAAGAAAAGAACGACACAATTTCCCTCTTTGGACGAATTTGGTGGTGAAGTAAGTGCATGCGGTGCATAAGATGCAATGTACAGAAGAAGTAATGCAGTTTATACTTCGGTGGTTATCATTCCTTGGTGTGTATTCTCTCAGACGTGAACTGTGAACATAAAACTGAGATTAAGGCTGTAGCACGATATACAGATTAGGTAGTGTATAGTGCTACTAATATTATTGGTATTAGAGATATAGGGATCATTTGGGTACTATAATTATTGAACTAGCTCACGAAACTACATCTCGTGGTTTCACTATTAGTGCCATTATTGCTTCCATTTTTTATTTATATCTGTATTATGGGTGCCATTCCATGAGGAAGAACGTGCACAAATCTTATGCAAAAGCAGACACATTTTGTCTCGATTTGACCACAATCAATAATAAATATGAAGCATGCTCATCTTGTGGTAAAAGCTTAAATGATTGAGTATTTTTGCTTCGGGTGACATGCGAGTGCATACAATTTCAAGCTCGTCTTTAGTAGTTCACCGGTTAACAAACTTTCAGCGTGTGAAACACATCCAGATATTCAATCGTATGAATAAATATGAGATCATGAGAAACTACTCAGACAAAAAAATTCATAATCTTACAACTTTGTATCACGAGAGATGAGCAAAAAATCTTACTCTAAAAATGTTGATATTGATGGCAAAAGATGAGCATGAGATACCCTTTGACCGGATCAACTGCGTATTTTTAATTTTCCAGCTTAACTTATGGACAATAAACGTTAACGTTACATACAGGCTCGTCTTATTATGAGAGTTGCTCTAGTTAGTTTTTTTGTAACTTTGTTTTTGTCTTTGCATTATTCTTAATACTTCTTTTCAAAGAGCTAAAACCTCAATTCGAAACTTTGTTTCCTAATTCTTATACATTTTACTTAGGTATAGTTGCTTACTTTTACTTATGAGTGTAGGTGGTATGTACATGTTACTGGATTAAATTATTTGTTCTTCCAAAATATACATCTATTTACATGTGATTTTCATTTATTGTGACAAATAAAAAAAATAATAAATACCTCCAGCTCACTTGCATATGTCCATATTTACATAGGTATAGGTACTAGCATAGGGCATAGCACTTAATATCATTGCAACAAACAAATGCTTATGATACAGATATGCAAATCACTCTTGATTTGCGGTCTCAATTCTTTACATAAATACTTAAGTACCTACTGATTTGATATAGCAATGCAATGGTTCGCTTTATCTCCATGATTTTACACAAATGCAAATTGATGTTAGTTTAATAATACGAGAATACGACTGACCTACTACTGCCAGCTAGAATCAATTGATTTATATCGAGCAATTACTGTAGGTACCTTAACCTATCTACTTTTGTAGTTATTTAGTAAACTTTATACGAATCAGAAGCAATTATAGCTATATCAAATTATATCATATTAATAATTATGTGGGTTTACATACACAAAATAATATTCTATGAAAGAAGATACCATTTTCAATAACATCGACAACAATAAAATATCACTATATACCTTCATGCAAAATATAAGGCATATTATGTAAATGTTTAATAATGAATTAAGTATATTTAATTCTCATTCTCATTAACTAGTTTGATTAAATCTACACTTCACAGTAAAGCGAATACAAAGCAGAGGTATAGGATAAGGTATAGGATGAAATGAGAATAAGTAAATAGTTGAAATCCCGTGATGGAAATTCCGACTGACAACATGACTACTACCTACTACAGTATGATTATATTTATATGCAATGTAGAGTAGGTAATTAATATGTGATTTAGATTTTTCAATATCAGGTTTTGTCAATAAGGTGAATTGATAATTTTGTGCTGCTCATTGCTCATCACTTCTATTACTGCGTTGCACATTATTGTTTGTCATTGAAAAACAGACACATTTTCTATTCAATTCATTGGACAGTCCTCAAATCCTCTTCTTTAATTGTAACTCACAACACACTACATGAATTTGCATAGGTATTGACTGGTATAAAATGCAATACACAGCAATATTTTATAACGACAAGTAGCCTTCATTTCATTCTGTATCTTTCTAAAGGTAACTTGACATAGCTTCTCCTGCTAATAACAGATTATGCAAACAAACATGTACAAAATGTACAAGTAATAATATTCTATATGATTGGATGCATGACTTAAAAATAAATTATCTATCTAAAACCATGTGCAGACTTTACAAACAGGATCACATACACTTATGTTGCCGAGTTTTATCTTTATCTCTTCTGCTGCGGTGTGGTGTATGATTTATGGCAGTATGAGATACAAGGTGAATTTACACTGCTACTAGCACCACTACTGGAATGGAATAATAATATGTACGTAAATCGCATTATTATGAGGAATCAAGAATAATACAGAGAAACGAATACATTCCTTCACTACATGTACCTGCAAAGGTTATTTGTGTATTACAAATTGCTACAACTACAACCAGTGCTAAGATAAAACATTATTTGCTGTTATAACACATTATTTGCTCTTTGAGCAATCTTTTCGGGCAAAATCGAATACAAGACAAGCAGTAGATTTCTAAACGATGCAACTTGAACTTGTTCGATTAAAACAAGCTGAAGAATCGATGCTGTCAATTGTCAAGTATGAAACACAACTCGAAGTATAACTAATGTAAGTGTAATGCTAACTGTGATATAATTAATTGACAATACACTGCACGTGTAGATAACAATTCGGAGTATAAGAATGAATGATTTGATGTCTACGAAGTACCCACTCGTGTTTCTCGATTACTCTTTAGACACAACATAAACTCGAAATGGTAGACTAGACACTAAATATTTATTATGATTTTTAATATTTCACTCTTCAAACATTTACATGATACTTGTTTTTTATCTGCTTATAATATAATGTCCAACTGCTACTGACACAGTTTTAAAAATAGGTTTCAGACATTAATTAGCATTTAAATGACCAAGTAAAGAATCTAAGAAAACGGAAAATTAAATGCGTTTCATATAGATTTATTATTAACGATTAATATTATGTGTACCTTACTAGATACTATTACATAAATATTAGGAATATAACGTTTTACCTTTTACTGTAATACTTACTGTTAAGTGTATATCGCACAAGCACCATTTGCATTTTAAGCAAGCAAGACAGAATAGCCTTCATAGGTCAGTCAATGAAATAAAGCAATTGTTTCAGTGACACATCTTTCCAAAAATGAGAAAATTCAGTTATACATATGGAGGTAGAAAACTGCAGAAATGAGTTTTCATTGTTTGTCCTCAGAATTCGAGTAATCGGACTTGGCTTGCTTAAAAAGTTACTATACTATACTACACAAATAAATGCATATCATAGGTAGTCGTTTAAAAGTTAAAACACATTGATACAAACTATCTGATTTCATACATAGTTACTATTATAGCACATAGGTATACTAGAGATATATTTAATAGACTATTAAAAAATTAATACTTTAGCCTATCAGAATTATTATGATAGAATAATACATGGTATAGCATAAATAAATTGAAACAGAAGACAATATTTTCATAGTAAATTAAATCTTTCTCCACCACTCATGAAACTCGTTGGAAACTTCCTGTTTATCTGTTACGATCCGCAAAGAACAGTATCACATTAAATTGTGCCTTATCAATTCATACATTTTATAATACACCCATTTTACCCTTTGACTAAAATTATTCAGTACTATCTTATATTAAAATCTTTACCACATAAAAACCAATTAGAGATGCAAAATGTTTGTTGTTACAATCTAATCAAGATTAATAAGATCATAATAAATGCAGTTTCTTACTCACTATTATATTGGACGTATAATATTATGCGTGACACATTTCAACATGAAATTACTAATTATTAAATACGTATATTGACAAATTCTTATACAACACGCTTTCAAATTCACTTTGTTAGGCACACGTTACACATACATGTCATATTTGCATACTATGCGTCAGTTATACATATCGATGTTATTAACAAAACACAGACAGTACAAACAAGTAGTAACTACTACGTATATAGGTATAATATTATGATATTTCATAGGTGGTTTTATTTGGCAATTGACATAAAATATTATTATATACTATTAGTTAACACTTATAAGTACATTGCTTGTGATCTGACATTATTAATTAAACTTCTTTAGACGATAGAATTATAATTAATTAAGTGCCAGCTTTAATAGTCGTTTTAGTAGGTGATGATATTCTGAGTTTCATAAAATTATCCTACAAAAACTTTCATAAAAATTGGAACAGGTTAATATTTTTTCCCTGTGTTTTGATCTTACGGAGTTGGCGGATGTGATTGGCATTCGGTTAAAAAATGTAACTGGGTAAGTTTACGTGTCAAAAATATGTACATTACGATTGAAAATGAAGTTTGATAAAGTACATGTCGATATATACAATAGCCACGGGATAAAGAGATACAACGAAAGTCACAGGCATGGTAAATATGTGCTAAAAACTAAGAGTAGGGTAAATAATAAAATTATTCTTCTAAAAGTACGAGATATTCTTCTTCGTCTTGCTCTTCTGGTAACTCATCGTCTATTTCTCTTTCTTCTTCATCCTCCAAGTAAGAAAATTGAGACTCCATCTCGTCATCCTCTTCCGCATCATTTTCTTCTGTGACAACCAATCTTTTCTCCGAAGGAAGAGTGCCTTTCCAACCAGTGTCCAGAGCCCTCATCCTCTCTTTCCTATTAGCAGCTTTTTCCATCTCTTCGCGAACTTTTTCTTTGTAAGCCTCAAGCTCGTCATCTTTTTGTTTCTGTAAAGCCTCCGCTTCCATTTCTTGGGCTTTGATTTGCATCATTTCCATACGATATTTTGTATTACTCAATTCTCGCAAACGTTTCGCCAATTCCCTTCGCAATTCTCGCTCGTCATCCTGAAGAGTTTCACAGTGAAGTTTAGTATCATCGAGGTCTTGCAGCATCCGACTGCTTTCTAGAATCCCATACTCCGCATTCAATCCTCGTTCCGCTTTTTTTGTGTCCACGTATTCTAGCATTATATTAGCCAAGGTGTCTCTTCTTTCGTACACACTTTCCGTTAGATCTACGTAGCCAGTTTTTGCGGTTGATAGTCGACTCTGAAAAACATTTTCAGTTAGATAAAGCTGGGCAAACAGTTATGAAATAAAATAAAAAGGGAAAGAATATTACCTGAACAAATTTCATTTTTTCTTTTAGATGGGCCATGGTTTCTACAGTTTGTAGAATTTTTAATTCCATCCTGTCTTTAGTCTCATTTTTTGCTTTCAATTTTGCTTCCAATACAACATTGTCTGCTTTAAATTGTTCGAATAATAACTGAACATCACGACGTCCCCGTTTCTTAATCTGTGTTTTCTTCAACTGTCTCTTGGCTACTTTAACAGCTTTGCTCAGTTTGTGACACTTCAGAGAGCTTTCCATCATTTTCTTGTGCATTTTGGTAATTTCATTACAAAATTGAGTTGTCTCTGACTTTGGAATTTTCCTCAAACTACTCGAGTAAAAGGCATTCTCGCTTATTTCACGAATATTCGACAGTATATGTTGCAGTAGCTCAACATTCTTTACTTCTGCTAATTCAGATTTTTTCTGTCGAAAAAGATCATATAATTAGTATTAATAGTTTTTGACATGGCATAATATTTAGCTTATTTTACAACCACAAGAAAATGAAATCCAGCTTACCAAAATTTTTTTCAATTTAACTTCATTTTCTTTGCCACATTCAATCCAAAAAAGTTTCAGTTGAAGAATTCTCTTTAGAACTTTTTCATACTCTTCGTACGTTGTATTCAGATTTAATTTTGAACGCTTTTCCAAAGCCTTTTTGAGAATTTTTTGAATTCCTTTCTCAATCCGACTCTTTTTAGAGTTTTCAGGCTGTGGATCCTTTTCCTCTCGTTTTTTCAATCTCAGATTTCTTGCTTGTATTGCCTTCAAACGCTTTTTTCGGTCAATTTTTATAACAGGAACGTTATTCTTTAAACTTCTGATTTTCTCCATGACCTCGGGATACAAAAAACGCATAATTCGTAGAATAATTTTTCTTTCACGTTCATTTCGTTTAGCAAGATGTCTCTTTTCAAGAGCTTCCTCCTTTTTTATTCGTCTCATTTCTTGAAGCTCAGCAAGTCTCTTGGCGTTTCGGATACTGGACTGTTCACTTTGGACATTGAAATGGTTTAAAAGTCGCATTTGTCTCGAGTATGGATTATCAATAGGATTTTTCTTCCCACAATGTTTTTTACCTTTTCTTGGCTTTTCGCTAGATTTTTCTTTCAATTTGTTTTCCTCAGGTGAAGGTACATTTTGCTTTCTTTTGGTCTTCGCCGCTTTGCGATTTGCCTTCTGTCGCTTTTTCTTGGAGTTTTTTCTTACTTTCCTTGATTTTGTCTTTGGCAAGACAGCAACACTGACGTTGAGTTGTGCATCTGGTTTGGCTACCACTTCAATCTGGGACGGAGGAGCTCCTTCAACATCTGTACCTTTACTTTCGTCTTCATCTTCTTCTTCTTGTAAAGCTGCTATCTCTAATTTACGCTTTCTCTCTTTCTCCGCAGCAAGCTCAGCTTTCCTCATTTTTATCCTTGCTATTTTCTTATCCATTTTTTGTCTGTGCTCTTTGAGACGCTTAGACCATTCGAAGTCCAATTTTCTTTCAGCTCTACTTTTCTTATCTTTTGTCATTTTTATTTCAGTTTTAATTGTTAACTCTCGTCGAGCCAAGAATTGATGAATATGATCTTCTAGAAAGTCTCTCTCCTTTTTAATCTTTTTTAATATTTGTTGATACATCAGATACGTGTCAATCAATTGCTTCTTTTTTTCTAAGCGCTGATCCCTTCGTTCTTCAGCTTTTATCTTCTTTTCTTCCAAATCTTGCAGCATACAGGCACGAGCCTCAACAATTTCTTCTAGAATTTCTTCATACAGCTCATCACAATTAATTGGTTCATCTGGCACAACTTCATAGTCATCATCTGAATACTCGTCCGAATGTTCTTCCTCTTCTTAAACAAACCAACAAAATTAAATAAGTATCACAATGAAACTGTATTTAGGTAGGAGGAAAAGAATGGCTAGGTGTTTAAACATCTGTAATTTACCATCAGAGGATACTTCACTTCCGGAATCGGTATGATCATCATCATACACATCCGGTGGGTAGGCGTCATCTGCCACATCGTCATCAGGTGCATCTTCCTTCTCGCCAGACTTATTTAAAACACCGACATCTGAATCTTCCACCGAATGTGGTTTTTCTGTGATTTGACTTTCTGGCCCAACTTCATCGGTCACTTCAGTCTGTGCATTGGTATCTGTATCTGACATTCTGATTAGCCGTCGTTTTCAGTAGCCTATTCTTTTACAGTAGACGGGTTAAAAACTAAAGAAACTCCTACAAGATTTGTTTCGTCAATAAACGTAATGTCTCTGACTACAAACTTGTAACTCTATTAAACTTAAAAACTAAATAAACAGTAAAGTAAAAATCAGAAGTATTTGAATAAAAATACATAGTTACATTAAACGTTGCTACTGGTAAAATTATTTCAGTGGTCACTTTTCTAACATAATGGTACTTTGCATTCTAATACTACAAACATAGTCTTAAGCCACAACTTTAGTAAAGAGCTATAAAATGAAAATTCATGCAGTGTACACTAACTTTCAGTTTAAAATATAATTATAGGAATGAATGATAACTAAAATCTCTTTACGACTACCACAGTAGTGTTACAGATACTATCATAATATGAGACTAAATCTTATATCTGGTTTGCTCTTAATTATTGAACTAAATAAACGATTATATTTCACGTATAAAAGGCACTTGGAGCCTTTTCTGCAGGTACAACTCGGTTAGGACTGGAATTAATAGTATTCGCGTCAGAAGGGTACAAGTTATTTTGTTGTCGTCTCCATTTATTATATTTATACTGAGATTTGGATTTCCAAAAATTTTTGTCCAACTTTGGTTTTTGTGGAGATCCATTGGTTCGCTCTGGACTTGCGTCAGACCTCCAATCACCATCTATACCCTTGTGCGTAGGACTATTTTCATTCTGGCTACCAATATCACTGTTTTTCTGATTTTCAAATTCATTTTCATCACAGTCCATCGACCACACAAAAAAACAGTAAGGTTTAGAATAATACTTAGCAAATATAGGTTCACTTTTAACGCACTCGAATTTCTCCCATGTGTAGGGTAACAATCTGGGAAATCGCGTAAGCCAGTACAAAACAAATTGATTTGGGATTTGGCCTAACGAGGCTTGAGCTTCTTGAGTCAGTTCCCGATAATGATTTTTCTGTAAGGATGAAAAAAGACATGAATCATTTAATCATCTAAGAATAAGAATTGTCGATTTGCATACCATAATATAAAGATATTGAAGCACAATTATTGATATACTGATCTTTACCTTATTTCTTAATGCTCTAAGTAAGTCTCGGACAGAATGGCCTTTGTATGTGCGGTATCTTCTAAGATCCATTGCGACTTCTGAACAAATGTGATCTCTCCAGTCTTTGCGTACAACTTCTTCACCATCCATTTCTAGTCTTTGCAGAAGAAGGCAAGTACTTTCGTTTTCCTTTTCGATTCTATCACTAACATCGAGGAAAAACGACAAAATCTTTTCTTCTGACCAAAACATTGGATGCTCGAGAATTGCAGCTAATGGAGGTCTCATTGAAGAATCAGAAGAGATCATTACGGTGATTAAGTCCATTACCCCTTGAGGATTAGTCGACACTTTATCCAAAACAGCATCTCCGCTTAAAATATTAGACTGTCGACGGAATGGATCCCCGAAAGGGTGATCTCCTTTTGTCAAAACATAATAAAATACACATCCAAGCGAGAAAATATCCACCGAATGTGTCTACACAAAAATAAAAACATTGTCATAAAGAGTGCATTTTCCATTCTAACTACATCTGCATTATAATGAATTATATCATGTTGTTTTTATCATGATAATTAAAATTAAAAACAGCACAAAACTTCTTACCATTCTTTCTGGCTGACTATTCAAATTTCTAACGACTTCTGGGGCAATCCATCCGTCTGTTCCAGGAATGCCTCCAGATCTTCTGGAAAAACTTGTGCGTCCGTTCGCTAACTTTTTACAAAGTCCAAAGTCAGAAATCATGGTTCTAACTTTTCTCGTTGAGGAACATATGGTAAGTAATACATTGGCAGGTTTTATGTCCCTGTGAACGATTGATAAGGAATGTAAATGTGCCAAACCGTCAGTGGCTTCTCTAAGAATTTTCAAAGGTTGAATACTATCGTGGGAGAATTTTCCGTCAACCCAGTCATTTAACGTAGCCGAACAAAGTTCCAAAGCAATATATCGAAATTGCCCATCCGACTCTGTACAAAAATATCTAATAACATTTGCGTGCTGGTCAGATTCTTTTAAAAGATCAACTTCTCTATCAGCAAAAGCGAAACATTCAGGCAAGATTCTCTTGACAGCAACATCCCTTTTCTCAAATTTGCCTTTATACACAAAAGTTCCTTCGCACCCCTTTCCAAGAACAGAACCTGGTTCAAAGCTTATTTTCCCTATGTTAATCACTGAACCATCTGCAGATGTACTTTTCTTTTTAATAATTTGATATTCCTCTCCATCAGGAAATTGATCCCTTTCTTCATCCTTTGACAATGATTTTTGTGAAGAAGGGCCACTACTTACAGGTCTGTCATGGCCGGACTTTTTCATTCTTGTCACTGTGACGTAGCCGAGTGATATTATAGCTATTGTTACTACTGTTGTCACCACTGCGGTTGTTACAATAAGATATGGCTTTTCTTTCCTATGTTCTATTGGAGGAGGACTTTCCCTTGGGGTCACAGGAAGTTTAGTTGCTGGTAGGGGCGGAAAATTTATTTTATTAGGGTTAATATTAACAGATTTTGCATTTGAACTTCCAGTTAATTTTGCGTCTTGCGGTGCCTTCTTTTCATCAGGAGGAATGATTTTTTCAGGATCGGATTCACTTTCATTAAAAAATCCCGGGACAACATTTTCCTTGGGTGTACCTGCGGTTATTTGTCGGTTTGGAGGGGATGTTGGAGTTGGATTATTGGGCACTTCGTAATGGCCAAGAAGAAGAATATCTGCATCAATATCTTTTGCATCCTTCGGTTCATCTGCTTTTTCAGTCACGGGCTTTATCGAATCATCAGACGTTTTTCCACTAGGTCCTTCAATCAAATAAGGCAACTCAGTTGTTTGTCCAGAAATTGGTAGCACTGTGTCATCTACGAGACTTGGAACCGCGTACAAACCATAAGGACATTCACCCACGTACAAGGTTGGTGACAACTGGTTATTGCCTTTCGCGTCATGAGCAGCTACTTTAAGCCGATTTAACGTCTCTACTGCAACAGATTGAAATGGAACGGATGTTAGTGTTGATAAAGAACAGTCTATCGTGTATAGCGCTATCACAGGAGTGTCTAATTCAGATTGCCAAAGAAGTTGTCCAGATTCTCTTTCATAAGTGAGCACTGCTCCGGTTGAGGGCGAAGTGAAATGTACTAAATCTAAAAATGAAAAATAAAATTATGTTAATCATTATATAAACACCAGATTATCTAATAAGGTATCTACAAATGTATGCTTACCATAATCTTGTAAAGATTGTCCATTCATATCAACAGAAGAATAATCGTGAAAAGTGACATTCCATTTTCGAGGACCGTCCATCATAGAAATTGTGTATTCACTTTTTCCAATTAACAAAGGTTTAGCTTTAGGTGTTGGAGCAGAATTTTTGTCACCTCCACTTTCTGAAGTTGCTTGTGCAGGACATGTTGAATCTGTATGGCTATTTGGGGACATCTGACTCTTTTCTCCAGTTAGTGGATTTAGGTTGAGCCACATATCCAGCTAGAAACGTATAGAAATAATCTTAAGTAAACACATTTTAAACAGACAGAATAATAATAAGTAGTTGCCTAGAATGCGAAAATTTTAATACATACCTTCTTTCCCGTGTATAGAAGTCCTTCAGAACTACGACATGGAGACATTGAGACCAACTGAGGAATGGTAAAAGGTAACTTTTTAAGATTACGATGTCGTCCAAGAATGTACAGTTCCCCTGATTTAGGGTCAGGTAAAAAATATGGAGGACGAACAGTTGGACTTTGACCCCCCGTCGGAACGCGTATCATTGGTTCATCCTTTGACACCCATCTCACTTGGCCAGATAAGCGATCCAAAGCGGTTAAAGACCCGTCCAAAGTGGAAACAAGTAAAAGGGTACTAACAGGATCAGGTATCAATTCTGTCCCACCATCCTGCAATGTTACCAAACAAAATATTATGTACTCAAAATTAATTATGAAGCCCATAGCAGTAACAACTTAAAACTCTTAAAACTGCTTCAAATGTCACTTGTTCTACAGCTTACTGATTTTTAGTTTTAAAGAGCTACATGTTTAACTGGGATCTCTATATATATCTATGAGTCTAGTGTACTTATTTTTACAGAGAATTTTTGTAAATGTATTTTGGTGTAAACAGAGTAGAGTAGACAGGTACGTTTAAGGTAGGTACTTTAGATTTCCACTCGAATAGGGCAACGTGTATTGGAAACTAAATGTATGCTTTTATTGCTTTCGAGTATCTCTAAAATAGTCAGTGGACAGTGGACACAATGAGATAGGCGGTATAAAGAGCACGGGCGTATCTAGGATTTACAAATACATAGGAGAGGCTCAAGGGGTTTGGGGAGGACTTAGAGCCAAAAAAATTGTGTTATTTGTGTTACATAATCCTTTTCTCCAAATTACGGGGGGCTAGCCCGGCGAACTTGTACGAAGATACGTCATACGTCCTTTATAGAATTTATTTTCTTAACTAAAGAGAGAAATACCTATGTAGTTAAATATAATAATATTTGAAATTACCGTGTGAATAGAACAAGATGCTATAACTTTCGGAAACTGCTGTCCCAGCGTAAATAGAGTAAGGGCTATAATAGTTCTATGCATTTTCGTGTATTTAGAAATATCGTTTCTAGTATAATTGTGAAACATATAATTTCATCTCATTATCTCTATGATGATGCTGATTTGGATGATTGTAGAGAACGCATTTTGTATTCCATTATAGTGCGTTTCATGATTTCAGTCAGGTAAAAAATAACTTCCTTCGCTGTCTCTCGTTCAATAGATTCATGATGAAAACAAAAACTGTAAACTCATATTATTACAGATATGCTACTATAGTAGATGTGTACAGTCCAAACACAACAGCACGATATGAATTTAAGTAGCTTTGAAAAAGCAGAACTTATAGCCCTTAATATTAAGTGTACTAAATATTGTATATAGTATTTCTACTGTATACAGATTAGATTATTATCTGCACAAGACATGTAAATGTAGATATCTCATCTAAACAGACTAAACACGATTTAAGAAGTTGGACAGATGTGCAGCTTTTATAGCATGTAGTTATGTAATCGACATGTAGTTCACAAAAGTGTCTAGTAATCACTTGGTTTATATTGACGTGCAGTACTAATGGCCTGTTTTAGAGATAATTATTCGAAAGAAAATCGAAAGTGTAACTCTGAACTAAAACAGTGCATATCGTAAATATTTTAACTTAACGTATTATGATATCGATAACGTTGCAATGTGAAAACGAATGATGGATATATATAATATAACTAGTAAAGGTACAGCTAATTTTTCCTGAACTTTTCTGAAGGTAGGAGGTTCTATTGACACATTTCGGAAACCAAATTAATACGCCCAAACTTTAAGTTAAGAAGGGTGCAGTTAGCAATAGTCGATAAAAATATGGTTCAATTTCTGTTTCCTAAATAACTGTTATATAAGTACAATACGTACAACCAAATGAAATGTAATATGTAATTTAATATGTAAATATATACAACAACGAAGTTTTATTAGTATAGGCACTCTGCTCTGGTATTCTAATACGAGAGAGGTATATATAGAGAAGTAAATAACTTTACTATGCTTCTTTAGCTTACTTAAAATCTATACAGATTAAAAATTCCACCTGTATGCGTGGTAGAGTAAAATCAATAAATTTTGTTTAGTTATTATTCATTTCATACGCCGGTATCGATCGTATTGGACATTCTGATAAACAGTCTTAGAGTCCTAGTAGCGTTAATAATAATGCTCGTTTATTTCAATTATAAAGCTGCACAGCTCTATGATTTTTTAATGGTATAGTAAATCAGTAAATGCGATTGCCTTTCTGAAACGCTTAAACATCGTTGTCAACTCAATTTTAACTCCCCAATATTTAGTCGCAATATTCCTTACGTACAAAGTACATACCAGTCAAAAATCTATATATTCTAATTTTGACAGATGCGAAATAGAAAGTATTGATGTAAATGCTTAGGTCACTTTCACATTTGCAAATGACAATGACAAAACCCACAAGCGACAAACACTTCAGCTATTTGTATTGACAATTATATACTTATAAGCTTCACAAAGGGATGTGAATATTATTTTGAAGATGGATTATGCAAAAACATTTTCTTAACATACATATATGAAACAAAGAAACGATTCCACCCACCCTGTGTACAGGTGACAGATGGAGAAAATTATCTTAGATAAAACAATAAGAATTGAGTACCTTTGGTTGCTTGAAGTGCCGTTTTTGAGTGGACTCATCCAAAAGTGGACCATGAATTGGGCCCGAAAATTTTTCGTCAATTGTTGGGGTTGTGGTAACAAATCCAACGGTGGTACATAATAAAAACAGCACAACTGGCACAAGAAGCCAGAATGCAGTTTTGCAGACGTTCCCCATTTTCTTCTGATTTGTTCTTCAAAATTGGAAATAATTTAAAAAATCCTGATGTTATTTGTTGTTTAACTTGACAGATTGCCTGCGATTAGTGTAGTGTTTTGTGTTTAGTATAAAATATTACGAAACAGCTTATTTCAATACAAATTACGAATTATAAATGTTATGTGCATAATTTCTATGCACGTATGTATGTGTCGAAACAAAATTGGAAAACGAGCTTGCAGAAAGATCCATTGTAGATAACTTTTTGAAAGTA
The DNA here is from genome assembly GCA_019776165.1 of Pogonognathellus flavescens. Classification (NCBI taxonomy): domain Eukaryota; kingdom Metazoa; phylum Arthropoda; class Collembola; order Entomobryomorpha; family Tomoceridae; genus Pogonognathellus; species Pogonognathellus flavescens. Next base: position 18,772 of record JABASD010002883.1, read on the forward strand.
TTCGTACTTCTCTGTTGAGTTTGGATCATAATTTTATAAAACAAGGTTTGGAAGAATGAAAGTTGTAATTAGTAAACTTGGCCTTCCTGTTCTGTTTTCTGTATTAAATAAAATCTTTTAAGACACAAATAAGACGGTTATTTTTGTATACTACACGCAATGGAATAATATTAATTATTGACATGTTTTAGAAATTACTAAAGAAGAAGTATCGTTTTGCACTTTAAACTTTCGTTTTTAGTGTCGTTTTCTCGTGTAGTGTATGGGTAAAGTCTACTAGAACTTGTGTTGTGTTTATAACCGCTGTTTGTGTGGTGCAGTTGCATCAGCTGTACCTTTGTAAGTCAAACTAAATCTTAGCAATACTACCCACGACAAATTATTCGACCACTATGCAGTACTGACACTGAGTAGAGACACACGTACAATTCGTACAAATGATGAAATCATCTTATTGTTAGTACAAGAAAATAAAATAATTCTGTATAGAATTTACTAGTAAATATTTTTAACAATGAACTGTAATTTATCTCCATATGACTGTTCTCTGGTATTTACGTAGCTCCTTTCATATACTTTTATAAAAGTTCTTCCCTACTTATACGATACGAAAACACCAGATTCTATTTCAAGATCAAGATTGCACACAGAGAAAGGTTACGTAATGAAAACATACCTATACATACAATCCACTCTACATAGATTGTTTAAAACCGCCACATACACGACACACGAACACAACCTCACATGCACATTACATTACAGATTACAGCGTAGAAGATCGTATTCAGCGTACTTTACATTACCTTAGATTACATTGCACAAAAATAGCAAACACATAATATTGCATTGCATTTGCATACACATGTAAGAACTAGAAGTATGAATGATTACGTGACACAAGTAGTATGTATTTATAATATAATATAAGTACGCAAGAGGAAAGTTAACTTTAGGATGAAATTCGTTATTATGGTGTGTAAGGACGTATATATATGTTTGGGTTCACCGGGTTG
>JABASD010002884.1:0-23232 GCA_019776165.1 Pogonognathellus flavescens
GATTAAATTCATAAATTGTCCAGGGTTGCAAATATTGATTTACATGCTGAAACGGCTCTAATAAATCTGACTGTTTTTCCTTAGTAACATGAAAGTCGCAATTTTGAAAATGGTCCAATTTGATTGGGAAGGAAATGGAATTAGGAGCAGAACATTGACCTCCTTCCAAATAACTTGAAGCGACAATAAGGCACAAAAATGTGATAGAAAATGCCATTTTGCTTAATTTTACAGATTTCCACATTAAGTGTGAATATGGGGAGGCGAGGGTTTTATTTTGTTGACATAATAAAATTAATTTTTATGATGCAAATTTATGCTTGATTTCAACAGTGTTCTGTGAAGTCCTTTAATAGTTCTAATTTAATTGTCATACATGTGGGAGTTTTTGTTTAGTGTTAATGGGATTTATTTTTTATTCACTCTTCCCGCATTCAGCAACACTAAACCTTCCAGAGCATAATTTTCCACAATTAATTTTTCAGTTAGAACTCGAAACCGAGAATTTCAAAAACTTGAACAAAAAAAATTGTTTCTGATTATTGTGTTAAGCTGTGAAGTGGAGTGGTAAGAGTAATGTGTTGCTGTATGTTATGATCAATATTCCTTGTGAGATGCTTTAAACACATTTTTATGATAACTCAAGTTACAAAACTAAATATTCTGATTAAATATGGTAGTATTTTGCCATATCTCTCTACGGGGTACTTGGGCCTAGATTAAGTTATACAATTCAAATGTATGTAATTACAAAGAGGCAAGTTATCTTTTCCGGTTGGAATTGGTGCTATCGTTCTTGTAGATTAGAAAATGGCTGAAGCAGAAAGCCAAGCACGGAATAAGGTTTGTATAGCCTGGTTTATTTATGGCCAGACTTACGTGGCTTCCTGCGTGGCTGTGCCGAATTGGTTGTTTTTATTTGGAACTGTTTCAACGTTGGAAACTAGAAGTTGTTTACCAATATGAATTATTAACCGTGGTAGACTTTCTGTCTATCCGTCCTCTGAATTCACTGAACTCTAAATTCACAGTTCATGTACCTTAATTTAGAACAGAATAAGATTTTCATGGCGGAGTTTTGGTTTGCAATTTTAACAAGGTTTATTTTTTATTTACTTTTCCCGCATTCAGAAACACTAAACGTTCCAAGCATAATTTTCCACAATTAATTTTTCAGCTTAAACTCGAAACGGAGAATGTGAAAAAGTTGAACAACAACTAAACTTTGTTTTTGATTCTTGTGTTAACTGTAAAGTGGAGTGGTAATAGTCAAGACGCAAAGCTCTGGCCACCTGCGTGTAACGATGAGAACAACATGACCAATAGGTGGGCACAGTTACATAACAGTTGAAACCGGATTTCGAAATGGTGGCTTCAATTTAGCTAGGAATACTTTAAATATGTGCTATTTCTTATCACACTGTTAATGGCTTGATTATTTCATCTCATCAATTACACAAGATGGACACATTAAAATGTTGTATGTTTGAAAACTGATTTTATTGGTTTTTGAAGCATAGTGTAGTGCTTCAAAAAACGATGGAAATTCAAGTTTTGAATTTTGGCACTTGTATTTCGAAAATTGAAATTATGAAGATAGTTGTCTCTAGATATATACAACTAGTGTGTGCTACAAAAAGTTCATCAAAATCGGACCACAATTGTGGCCACTATAACGAAATCCGATTTTGACGGTCGAAATTCATATTTTGAATTTTGGCGCTTGTATTTCGAAAATTGAAATTCTAAAGATAGATACCCCTAGATATTTACAACTAGTGTGTGTCACAAAAATTTCATCAAAATCGGACCACAATTGTGGCCACTATAGCGAAATCCGATTTTGACGGTCGAAATTCAAATTTTGAATTTTGACGCTTGTATTTCGAAAATTGAAATTCTAAAGATAGATACCCCTAGATATTTACAACTAGTGTGTGCTACAAAAATTTCATCAAAATCGGACCACAATTGTGGCCACCATTCCGAAATCCGATTTTCAAGTTTTTGGAGAGCTGTGTCTCCCCAACAGGGGTATGTGGGTATAAAATATTTGTATAAACCGATGTGTCTTTATTGTTGGAATGATGAACTGTGAAATAAGTTTGATTGGAATGCTGCCAGTGGTATTTTTCAGTGATTTTTTGAAAATTTAGACCAGTTTTGTAGTAGTGCCCACATGTAGTTCGTTTGTTATCCGTTAAATCGCTGCATATGCGTCTATACTAAGAACAGCCTTCGGAGTGTATTTACAACGGAGCAGTGTGTTGCTTAGTACTCGCTAGACTAGAGTGGTAACAGCTTTGTTTATTTATCACCAGACTTACGTGGCTACTTACGTGGCTGCGCCGAAGTGGTTCTTTTTGTTTGGAATGGTTTCAACGTTGGAAACTAGAAATTGTGTACCAATACTAATTATTAACCTATGCTAAAACAACAGTTGCTTACTGTTGATTTGCCAACTGTCGTTGTGAAATGAGTTGTAAATTGTTTTTGTCAATTGTTTTGACAATTTTTGGACGATTGAAGTTGATTCGTGGTCGAGTTTTTAATGAAGCAATTAATATTTACAATTTTTAAAACGTGACATATGCAAATTGACTTACAAAATGTTCAAAAACTTAATTACTAAAGCTTCTTTACCTTTTGGAGAGTGTTTTATACTCAAACTTAAATTTTTCACATGTTTCATTGAAGCAGTTTGAGTGTGTGTGTTGTATATACAGGGCCACTACTATGGTATAGACAAGGCGGCATGCAGTTTGAGTAATTCACAATAAATATTTTTATGAGATAACTCAATATTGTTATTCGATTTGCTTGTGTGTGCTCTCCAGTTAAGCAGCCACACTTTAGCTGTGAATCTGATAAATATCACAGCAAAAATTCCATAACAGTTTCAGCAGCATTATTAAAAAATAATAATTGTGTGCCTATTGAGCTTAGAACTTTAAAACTAGCTTGAACCGAACAATGAAGTGGGGTACTTTAACCCACCACGGTCTTTTGTTTTAATGAAAATGTTACATCATAATTTGAATAAGTAGTAATTTTATTTGCCACATTCATGACGAACCATAGAATGGTCGTCCTTTGTAGACAAAGTTTTTGTCAACACTGGAACCGCATTTTCGGCTTGTATTTGACCAAGACAATATGCCAATTCATGTTTTAATTGAGCAGAAGAATCCGAGAAACACAAACAGATTTCATCAGCTAATGGAGTGTTAATGTTTCTTAACGTAAAAAGAGCTCTGAATCTTCCTTTTAAGGGTTTATTTTCAGCCCTCAAGTCCCGATTCACAGCATGGAACTACGGACTTTTTATATTTTGGTATAATCAAAAATTTAATAAATATTTTCAAATGAATTAATTGCAATCAAAACTTGCATATTGTATATTGTATTGGCAAAAACAACAAAGTAGGGGTAATCCACTCTTGGCATCTACCCGCGCGAGGGAGAACTTCGTGTCAACACCAAATTCTGCATCTCAGTGTGCCTCTCTTTATATTGGGTGTCTAGATGGAACATACAAACATGTCACAGCTTAATTTATTCGCACAATTTCGATTTCTGATTCCTTTTCGATTTTATAATATATTCTAATAAAATAGCGTAACTAGCTTATAATAACAATGCGATTCATGGAATTTGTTGGATCAATAAAAATTCACAATTTCCTTTATTCTACAAAATACTTTCTTCTGTAAAATACTTTATTATTTTGTTTACAAATCAACGGTTACAAATTAACGAAAAATTGTCAAATTTTTCACGCTACGCGCGAAAATAATGTGTTTTTGGTTCATTCTAACCTAAATTTTGCTTCAATTTTTCGCTTTATAACCGCAAAATGGTCGTGTAACCCGTTAAGCACCCCTCAATTTTCAATCCTGGCTACGGGCCTGATTACTCCTAATAAATTATTCATGGAAGAATTATTTACTATTGAGACAAAAATATTAAGTTTAGACACTATTAATTAATAATTATTGGTTAATTATTTAATTGTAGCAACTGAGAGAAAGATGATGTAGATCAAATGAAAAACGAGATAAATACAACATGGGTAAGAAACGGATATAGCGGGTGGATTTACAAGTTTGTCTAAACATTTGGCAACCGAATTATTTTATGTGTACCAAGTGAGAACTTTCGTGTTGCTCGCAACTTTTTTGACTTAAGAATCTTTTATTGCACATTTTGCATTTCACATTTGTAGCTGATTCGTCATGAAGTTCTAAATGCCGTTTCAAAGGCTTCACACTTTTGAAACTCTTTCCACACGTGTCACACCTGAATGCATTTGGGTTCTGATGGACTCCAGAATGTGATTTTAGTTCCTCATCATCCTCGCCGTCTTTTCCGCTCCGATTTTCGGACTGTGTCAACTTGCGACGTTTTAATTCCACCGCTGTGTCCATACTTTGTCCACTTTTGCGACGTTTACTACGTCCCCCTTCTTCCGGACATTTGCGCATGTGTTTTAATATTGCCTTCGAAGTGTGAAAACGCATCTCACATTTGTCGCAGTTTTTGTTTGGTTCATTGTGTCGTAGCAAATGCCAATTCAACCCTTTTCTTGTGATGAACTTCATTGCGCATGCGCAGCACTTTAACTCTAAATTATTCCGGTTTTTTTCATCTGCATGGTACCTTTGATTATGAGCTCTAAAAGCGTTCAAAGAAGAACACATTGCTGCACAAACATCGCATTCGAATTTTGGCTTTTCAGGGTCCGGGTGAGTGTCTTTTGTGTGTTGTGTCAAATCCTCACAATTTGTGTACAATTCCGGACAAAATGCACATTGGAACGGATTGGGTTCTTGGTGTGAATTGGAATAATGAAGAGTCCTTTCATTTTCTCCTGGGTAATTTTTTCCGCAAAATCTGCACTGGAAATTGTACATTATTTTTTGCTTCTCGTGAGTACAAAAAATGTGTCGTTCCAGTATTTCCGAATTTGCAAAATTTTTCTCACAGTAAAAACAGTTAAATAGCTCCCTTTCATCTGGCAACAAAACATTCTACTGAAAATTGGCAATCATATATTTTCTATCATTTATTCTTTTCATTAACAAAATAATTTTTACCATCGTCGACTCCAGGGTGAAACAGATTTGTATGTTGTACCAAATCCTTCCTATTTGTGTGCAATACAGAACAAAATGCGCATTGGAAGGGGTTGGGTTCTTTGTGTGAATTGGAATAATGCAAAGTCAATTTATCTTTGCCCAAGTACCGTTTTCCACAAATGCTGCATTCAACAGCTCGATCAAATATTACCTCATCGTGCGAACAAAAAATGTGTTTTTTCAGTCTTCGTAGGTTTGAAAACTGACTCGGACAGTAAGGGCAATGCAATTCTTTGTATCCGTCTAAATGTGAGAAAAAAATCGCATTAAAAAAACAAACTAATTTTTTACAACTGCTATTTGATTTTTACGTCATTGAATTTTATTAAGTATCGGATATATTTTTGCGAATCAATTGATGCATATCTGTATGTCTGTCTGTCCGCAAAACGTTCCTTACACCTAAAATGTGGCATACATCAATCCTAAGACCTTAATGTGTCTCCCTTAACCCGAAGTTACCAAACTTTTGTCTGACAGAACCCCTAAATGTGTCTCACGTTACAATAAGTTGCCCTAAATATGTCCTCCGATACTTATAAAGAGTCCGTTTTGTAAAAAGGGGTTTATTATTCATCACAATATATTTTACCTTCTTTCACATCAACCTTAGGGTGAGCTTCATCTGTGTGTCTAATTAAATCCTCCCGACTTTGGTAAATTTTAGTACAAAATGCACATTGGAATGGATTAGGTTCTTGGTGTGAATTCGAGTAATGTAGACTGAGATCCTTTTTGCTCTCGTACAATTTCCCACAAAAACTGCAGGGATTGTACAAGTTGTTCTTCTCGTGAACAGTCAGGATGTGATCTAGAAGATAACTTCTGTCGCAAAACTTCATCCCGCACGTTTTGCATTCCAATGCATTTTTCACTGAAACTGACAAAATCACAAAAAATTAGTAAAATATAATTTTTAATGTTTTCAAAAGAAGACTAATTTCAATTCTTGTGGGCACCTACACTTGTGCATTTGTCGAAAGTGTTTATGCATCTTTTCTTGCGTTCGGAAATACAAATTACATTTTAGTTCCTTGCAACGCACTTTTTCTTCCACGTAATCAGGGTCACTATCATCGTCACTGCTCCCGTTCTCATTTTCATTCATTTCAATAGCATCGATAGTATTCTCCACTTCTGAGTGTGAGTTTCCAATATCAACTGAAAAAAACAGAGAAACTTGCGAGGAAGTATTTTTACCAAGGTAACCTAGACAACCCAAGATTGGAGATGGTAGTTCAATATTTGACGAATTCTCAAAAAATCAACTTTTTTCATTTATAGTTATTTTGGTACAGAAAATCCGATTTTCTGTGCCAGTAAGACTGTTTATTACCAACAAGCATACAATAATATTTATTTGTAATCGCGAAAAATGAAAAAAAGTTGATTTTTTGAAATTTCGTCAACTGTTGACTTTTTCCCTTTCTGCGTTGTCTAGTTTACCTTGCCACCTTGCGTATCTATGTATAGGTTTACTGGCCTTCAGCACCCCAACCCCACTGATGAATAGATTATTTGACAAAAAATTGTTGTTGAAGGCAGCAAATAAGTTAATCTTTTTTTCTTTGTGCCTTTCCTAAACCTCCTCAACATTGGCGAATCCTTAGATACGTTCATGGAAATATGTTCCAAACAAAAAGTGCATATTTTAAAATCATTCTAATTATACTGCCGATTTCAAACTCATTTAATTGTCAGACCTACTCCATAATTGTCCTATTGTTACACATGGTATTCGTCCACCCGTCTAATTTACGACATGAAACATAATACGTTAATTATGTTACCTTCATTGCGTTTAGGATGAAATTGGTTTGTATGATTAATCAAATCTTCTGGATTTTGGCAAATAAGAGTACAAAATTCGCATGTAACGGTAAACTTGTCAACAATTGTTTTCTTCTCTGGGCAATGTTTAACGTGTCGTTTAAGTTGTGATCGACTTGGATGGTTTTCCTTACAGTGACGGCAAACCCATGATTTCCCTTTATGTGGAAAAAATTATATTTAAAAATGAACAATAATATTTATTTGTTGTTTACGATTTAATTGCTTGAGCGTTTTACCTTTGATGACCTCAGGGTGAACTTGAGTTGTATGTTTAAATAAATCCTCTCGATTTTGGTGCATTTCAGTACAAAATGCGCATTGGAATGGATATGGTTGTTTGTGTGAGCTCGAATAATGCGAAGAGAGATCTTTTTCCCTCTCATACAATTTACCGCAAAAACAGCAGTGATTGTACGATTTATTTCTAGGGTGTACATTTAGGATGTGATCTTTTAGACTATTATCGTCATTGAACCTTTCCGCACACGTTTCGCATTTGAATTGATTTTCCACTGAAACCACACATAACATTTATCTTTATAATATCGTCAAAAAAAATTGTTTGTTTAATTTTGGTCATTGATGCTCACCATTGTGGGCAATGTGGACATGTCTTTGCATCTCTTCTTCAGTTGGGAAATAGAAATTACATTTTAGTTCCTTGCAACGTACTTTGTCTTCTATGTAATCAGAGTCACTATCACTTTGGCCATTCTCATCTTCATTAATTGCGGTAAAATTCTCCTCTTCTATATCTCCAATATCTTCCAGTAAGCAGAAGAGAGAAGTACCTGGAAACACACAGTAAAATAATCTTTTAGCATCAGTCAGCATTCAGATTTATCTGAACTGAAATGTTAAAAGAGCTCCTCAGTTCAAGCCCATTTCGATATCATAAATACACACAATAATTATTGTAAAAGCGAAAAAATATCAGTGGCGTATCTAGCATTTTGTAATAAGCGGGTTGAAACGACCCCTTTTTACAGCATCTGGGGTGGGGCTGAAGCCCGGTTATGCCATACGTAAATATATTATACGCCCCTGAAATAAGTAGATAGTACAGGCTGCAGAAGACGGTTCTTACCTCGCAATTCTTTTTGCTGCTTTCCATCAGTTGCGGAATCTACTTCCGTTTTGATAGTACTACTGCATGAAGCTGATGGTGTCATTTCATCTGATTGTGACTCAATTTCAAAATTAGTGTGTTCTGTCTTCGTAGAAAAAAATGTGTCACATCCGGAAGGATAGAGCTGCTCACTGGAATAAACTAGTAGCAATTTTGGTTAGTTCGGATTTCTGAATTTATCGCATATTCGTCGTCTCATAAATGAGACTGACCGGATATGAGGATGTTGGGCAAGCAGATACAGACACTCAAATTGTGTTATTTTATGTCAATTGATCTTATAAAAAATCTCAAGCACTTCCTCCAACGAATAATTTAAAACTGTTTGCTGAATGTATTTTGTATTGCCTTTGATGCTAGATTTGGAGATAATAAAACAAATAAACCTTAAATCATTTTACCTCGTTTATCTTCCAAACAGTTTTCTGTGTCCGAATTTTCTTCGATTTTTATTGTAATATTATCGGAAAACTCGTGATGAGGTATTGGAATTTCCATTTTAGCTGGATTGGATGTTGGATGTATGCATTATTTGCATTTCCTAACTCCAAATTCCTAAACGTGCACGTATCCAGTAAGGATGCACGTGCACAACCCCCCACAATATTATTTTAGAATGATATCAGGATTTTCCAAAATTAAATTATTTTAGTAATCCTTTTTAAGAGAGTCTGTCATATGTTTGCTGTAGAGATTCGAGACTTTCGTGCAAAAAAATTCAATTTTAAAATGCCGCTTGACACCACCGCTCTTTGCCTAAGGAAAAGCTTCATCTTTTGTAGTTAATCGTAACGTGTTATATGTTAAACGCAGTTTTGCAGGTCAAATAAATTGACCCTTATATGGACAACGAGTTCGATTGTCAAAGCCTGCAACGATTGATGCATTTTTATGAAAATGAAAATTCAGTTATGTAGAATTTTTTTAGATATAATATTTTTTAACTTGATGGAAAATCTTACATAATACTTATTATTAGAAAAATAGCTGGATCAAGACAGCTAGAGCTAGAGCCCCTCTTCCCAGCACTCATAGACTTATTAATAGTGAGTTGCGTAAAGAACTGAATGTTCATTTTGAATAAGAGAGAAAGAAGGGAAGAGAAATTATCAACAGTCTACTATACATACTTACATGTATTATATGTATAAATCTTAAATCTTATAAATCTTAAAAAAGTAAGATAATATAATATTAAGTACTTACTAGGTACAGGCTATTCTACTTTAACATAGGAATACAATAAATCCTAATTCCCATTACTGTACAATGTCTATATGCGCCATGAGTTGAGTGAGAGAGATTTAAGTGTCTTTAAGCATAAAAATCTCACTGTCTTTTTACAACAACAAAGTCATAAAATGAATACTGTGGTCGGAAGAAGATAATCATAACTTTCGCAAGCAATACTTGCACTCGCAAAGTGCTGAGTGTGTGCATTTTGTTCTCTTCTAGCTGGTAACCAGATCATCATGATCTGAAGAACACATCGTTGAAAGATATGTGAGAACCGTTAACTGACGGTCACACTGGATGTGAAATGAAGACTCAAGTCTTTCAACGTCAGCAGTTTTTACAAGGAAAGGTTAGACAAAAGTTCAAGGCATGTAGACACAATAATACAACTTCGTCTAGTCATTGTTCCATTCTAAAGTTGCATTGAATTCATGTACGAAATATTACTTAAATATTTAACTAATTTAACTTGTTTTGATACTCAATAATTTTGCCGGTTTCGATACAAATTAATTGCAAGCACGGTACCTATATGTGACATGCGGGTTACATTATAAGAAATTATCAAGTAAAATGAAATAAGCGATGAAATAAAGAGATTTCTAGACAATAATTCATACAAATATTTATTGCAATTGAATTTTACGAAGAAAATGATTTACTCAACTTCCACAATATCATGAAAAAGCCAATGAAGATTTTAGGAAGGTTTTTGTTTTCTTTTTCGAAGCCGAGACGGATCCCCGATATGAATTTTACGATGCGCACGAAGATTTCCTTTATTGTTAAATCCCCTTCCACAAACTTCACAAACGAACTCCTTGATGTCCGTGTGAGTTCTTTCGTGAGTCTTGCATCGTTGTCTATTCAAAAATGTTTTATCACAAAGTTTACATTTTACTTTTCTTTCTGACTCGTCATGGGTTTTTGAATGAGATTTCAGAGCTTTGCGGTGTTTGAAACTCTTTCCACACGTTTCACAAGTGAAATTTCGTTCTTCTGAATGGCGTGACATATGATGAATCCAAACCCAACGTTCAGCAAAAACGGCAGGGCAAAATTCACATTTGAACAACAAATTCGGATCACCGTGAAGAAGAGAATGGCGTCGGAAACAGCCTTTGGTTACAAATGAACGATCACAAATGGCACATTTATAAAGAAATTTGTCACGGTCAGAATGGGCAGATTTCGTATGATTTTGTAAATCCACAGAGTTACTGTATATTTCAGGGCAAAACGCACAAGAGAACGGATTCGGGCCTTGATGTGATTCGGAATAATGAGAATTCAATTCTTCCTCATTCCTGTACTCCTTTCCGCAAAATTTACATTCGTGACTGTTGCCGTTGCTAATTTGCCTAGAAGTGTTCCCCAAAGTGGGGATGTGTGCCAACTCGTGCCTTTTTAATTTAAATATGTTTTCCTGATTCTGTCCACAAATGTTGCACGTGTAACCCCCCTCCTTGTGATAACAGCGTACGTGGGAAATCAGTTTATTGGATGTGTAGAACAGTTTCCCACATTTGTCACATTTGAATTTTGGTTCTTCACAGTGCTTTTTCAAGTGCAAATCCAAACCAAACTTCGCTGAGTACTTCATGTCACACAAAGGACACTTAAATTCTGGCGAATTCTTATGATCTTCGTGGTCTCGCCTCCGATGACTTTTCAAACCGTTAAACGTTGAAAAACATTTTCCACAAATACCACATTTGAATTTGGGAATTTTATCCGGGTTTGGATGAGTGTCTTTTGTATGTTGTGTCAAATCCTCATGGTTCGTGTACAATTCAGGACAAAATGCACATTGGAATGGATTGGGTTTCTGATGCGAGTTGGAATAATGCAAAGTCAGTTCTTCTTCCGCCGAGTACTTTTTCCCACAAAAACTGCACCTGAAATTGTATGCAATCTTGTCCTTTCCGTGCAAAGTCAAGATGTGTCGGTCTAAACTTCGTGCACTGGCACACTTTTTCTGACAGTGAGGACATTCTGCTAGCTTCTTTTCATCTGGCAACAAAAATCATAAAAACGGCAAATAATGTTTACTGTTTCATTGCTTAAATAATTGTATTATGTATTTTTATAATTTTACCTTTGTGGACCTTGGGGTGAACCAGATTTGTGTGATAGATTAAATCCTCAGCATTTTGGTAAAGTTCGGAACATAAGGCACATTGGAATGGATTTGGTTCTTGGTGCGAATTTGAGTAATGTAAAGTGAGATCATCTTTGCTCTCGTACAATTTCCCACAAAAACTGCAGGCATTGTACAATTCGTGTTTTTTGTGAACATTCAGGATGTGATCTCTTAGATTATGTCTGTGAGTGTAACTTTTCGGACACATTTCGCATCGGAATGGCCTTTCCACTGAAACCAGAAGTAATCAACAAATCAACTTAGGTATTGTTATTATAATTATAACAAATGTAATTAAGCAGCGTCAGCCAAATTAAAATACAAACTGAAATTTGCAAAGCACTATTTTAAAATCTATTTCAAGCCAAAATTATTAACCCAATTCATTCCCACCACTACTAACCCCCATCACCTAATTACGATTAAGACAAAATACGGACAGACAGACAGAGACTATACCCACTCCTATAAAGTAGCTGACACCAATTAATAAATAAAATATAATTTTCGTACTTTTATTAGAAAACGATTAATAATTTTTGTCCCTGGTCCTTACCTTTGTGAGCCACGTGAACGTGTCTTTGCATCTTCTCTTCCGTAGAAAAAACAGAATTACAGTTTTCTTCCGTGCAACGCACCGGTTCCCGAATACAATCCGATACATTTGTTTCTACTTCTGGGGTTATTGTACTTGAAGATTTAGAAGGGAGGTCAATAATAATTTCTTTCTTCTCGTGCATTGAGTAAATGTGTTGCTTTAGTTGCCGTTGATCACACAGCTTTTTCTGACAGATAGGGCAGCTCCACAGTTTCCTTTCGTCTGTAATACAAAACTTTCAATACAACACTCAAAGTGACGATTATTGCGTAAAAATATTTTAGCTTATTTTTTGTTTACCTTTATGGACCTTATAGTGAAATTCTTTGGTGTGGTTAATCAAATCTTCTCGATTTTGGTAAAGTTCAGAACAAAAAGCGCATTGGAACGGATTTGGTTGTTGGTGTGAATTGGAGTAATGCAAAGCGAGATCTTCTTCGTTTTCATACAATTTACCGCAAAAACTGCACGGTGTGTACAGATTTGTTGTATTGTGTGCGCGTTTTAAATGCTTCCTTAGACCCTGACTGTATCTATATCTTCTCGGACACTGTTCGCAACTGTAAAGTTTTTCCACTGAAATCAAACATAAAAATTCAAAAGTAAGCTGCAATAGTTACACTATTTGGAGAGAGTATCTCACCTGTAAATGTGTAAAATGTGCTGTATTAGTTAATTTTAAACTGAAATCGGGAATTGTTTTTATATTATGAAGATCTGTACTACGTTTTTAAAAGTGGAATTACCTTGGTGGACTAATTGCAAATGTTTGCGCATTACTGTCATCGTTGAGAAACGCAAATCGCAGTTATCTTCCGAACAAGAGTACGATTTTTCATTTGATTCTTCTTTTACTTCCTGCAGGAAGATTATTTTACGTGGTAATTCATCCGACGAACAGTCTTTTCTCTTATTTCCGTTTCTGGTAATTATGTTGGCCCGTGCAATTGAAGTAGAGAAGGAATTTTCACATGCACTGTCGTCAATTTCACTGTTGTCACTTTGGCTGTTTTGATAGTCAGTCATAGATTCAGCAGTACTCTCCTCCTTTAAGTTCTCAAGGTCAGCGGAGCAGAAGGAAGAAGCATCTGGGACTAAAAAATAACAAATATTTATGCGGAATGTTCTGCTGATAGGCTTCCTTAATAGAGGAGTTTCTGAATGTCTTCTTATAGAAATCACTATCCAAAATATAGATGGTCTACACGCAAAAACCTCACATGTACAGCGGAAAGACAGCAGGCCTCACTTTAATTTCAATTAGACCATCTACATTTTGGATGTTGATTTCTATAAGAAGACATTCAGAAACTCCTCTATTACAAATAATGCATAATTCAATTCACAAAGATCTTAATCTTAATTACTTGGTGCATTCTTTAATGCTTCTTTTCACTTTTACAGTAGCATTAATAATAATTAACATAATCTGTGCTGTCCCCCCTTTTCCCAGCATAGATTTACACCCTTCTTGTTCGAAATCAGCATAATAAGTCAATCTTAAAATCTATATGTATTTCTTGTCGCCAGTAACATTAATAAATATAATATGAACAAATGCCGCAAATATGTAAACCTCTGCCAAATCAACCTTACCTAACGAGTTATTTTCCAAGTCCGAGTCTTCTGTTTCCGAATTTTCTTCCATTTTTATACTGATGATATCATCGTTCAAAGTTCCATGATGTGGAATTGGGATTTCCATCTTTGATGTAACTCCATTTGTGTGTATTTGTTCGGTTCCGATAACAGAATCAGGCCCAGTTGGCCCAGTACAGTTTTCACCACTTTGATGACCGGAAACAACTATGAGAAATGAGTTACAATTATTACAAAGTGTGCCGATTTTATTTGAGAGTTTATAGGATGAAACATCAAAAGGATTTTCTACAGTCATCAATCAAATCAAACGGGAAATTACCTGTGTAAATAATTTCAACCATTTCTTCAAAAGAGAATTTTGATGATGCATCTTCCTGCAGTAAAAACGATGAGACTTTATCTTCCATAACTTTGGCTCCAGATTTTCTTTCGATTTGTTGATAATTTGAATCCAGAAGATTTATTATTTTTCCGGACAACTGGAAGATTTGTTTTTGGAAAAGTTGTATTTGTTTCCACGTAAGACCAAGGTCACGAACAACCTGTTCACATCTGGAACAATAATTAGCATTTTGAAAATAGTTCAGAAAGTATTCACTTTTATTGTCAAAAAGAACTTGACACGTTGCTGCTGCACATTCCTTTTTCCACGAAGTGAAAATCTCAATTTCGTACACGGAAAGTTTATCGCCGCCTTTCAAATTAGACGTGGTACCAGTATTACTGGACTTTCCACAAATAATACACGCCATAATAAACAGTTTGGAAATCTTTATAACAAGGGAGACAGATTATTTCTGTTTACAGTTAACATTATAAAGCTTCTTTAGCAAAATACTAAATTTTCAAATGCCGCACGAAACCATCGCCGCCTACAAGGAAAACTTCAAGGTTGAAATTGTATTGTTGCCCAACATTTTCCCATTTCTCCTTCTCTTCCTTCTGCTTCACATTCGCTTCCACACACCACAAGATTTCTGCCATTTTATCCAAATGCGGTTAGTAATTTTTCATTATAAAGTGGGTAGATTAGATACTAGTAGATAGTTGATACACGGTTATTTCAAGTCGTCTCATTTGGCTGATTTGTTTTTTAAATCTTCAGGCATGGAGAATAACAAAATTTCCACGAGAGATAGTGTGAGACGAGAGTGTGTGTGAGACGAGAGATAAAAAGTAAAAATGCATAGATATCCATATCAATATAAACCATAATTTGCTTCATTTAAAATATATTTCTCTAAGAAAATTGCACAATAACATTAACAATTAATTTGTGTAAACAGATGCATAATATGAAAAATATTTATTATTATA
This sequence comes from Pogonognathellus flavescens, assembly GCA_019776165.1. Taxonomy (NCBI): domain Eukaryota; kingdom Metazoa; phylum Arthropoda; class Collembola; order Entomobryomorpha; family Tomoceridae; genus Pogonognathellus; species Pogonognathellus flavescens. Next base: position 14,997 of record JABASD010002884.1, read on the forward strand.
ATATTTTTATATTAATAAATAATACAATTATAAAATACAAATATTTAATATTATCAACTCATTCGCCTGCATACAAAAATAGCAACTACATGAAAACGTCACTTTAGTTATCAAATGCATTTTTAATTAATTTTGATTTAACACTAGGCTTGTAGATTTGAAGACAGTTTGGGTTTTCTCTTTCGAAGGCGAGAGGGATCCCCAGTATGAATTTTACGATGCTCAAGAAGATTTCCAGAATGATTAAAAGATTTTCCACATACTTCGCAACTGAATTCCTTGATATCCGTGTGAATTCTTTCGTGCTTCCTGCAACTTGGTTTATCGAAAAACATTTTGTCGCAAATCTTGCATTTCACATTTCTCGCTGACTCGTCATGCCGTTTGCAGTGAGTCTTCAGACCCACCATATTTTTAAACTTTTTCCCGCATGCTTCGCAAATAAAATTTGATCCTTCCGAATGCTTTTCCAAATGCTTCTTCAGAGTATCCTTATCCGGAAATCCCAACTGACACACGTCACATCTTAGCAACAAACTTGGATCACCGTGATACTGGGAATAATGTCGCTTTAACCCGGTTTTCCATGCAAAGCAACGATCACATGAGTCGCACTTGAAACGATTTTTGCCAGGTTCCTCCGAATGATTTGAATTGACGTGTTTTTGTAAATCAAATGAATTGCTGAAAATTTCGGGGCAAAATGCACAAGAGAAGGGATTGGGGCCTTGATGAGCTTCGGAGTAATGAGAATTCAATTCCTCTTCATTCTTGTAGCCTTTTCCACAAAACTTGCACTCGTGACTCTTGCTGGCTCTTTTAAGTTTTTCTATCACTTTTTTGTTGTGTTCCAACTCGTGCCTTTTTAATATATATCCTGTGTTCAACTTCACCCCACAAACTTTGCAAATGTAACCCCCTTCATTGTGCATATTTCGCTTGTGATCGTTTAGCATGTAAGATCTAATCATTTTTCCACACTTTTCACACTTTTCTGATTCGTTTTTGTGTCTTCTGACGTGGTGTGCATTTAATTGCGATTTTTGACGAAAGGTCTTTGCGCACACTGAACACTTAAACGATTCTTTCCGTTCGTGGATTAAGCGGTGATGACTTTTCAATTTTAGGGTGGACGGGTAACCTTTGCCACAAACATCGCATTTATATTGGGCAACGTTGTTTGGGTCAGTGTGCAATTCTTTAGTGTGTTGTGTCAAGTCCTTACTGTTTGTGTATAATTCGGGACAAAATGCACATTGGAATGGATTGGGTTCTTGGTGTGAATTCGAATAATGCAAAGTCATTTCATTTTCGTCTGCATACCTTTTTCCACAAAAACTGCATTGAAAAGGTTGCACGACTTCTTCCTGCTTCTTCTCGTGCATAAAGTAAATGTGTTTTTCCAAACTCGATTTTGATATTAACTTTCTGTGACATATAGAACAACTGAATGCTGAAATGAACAAAAAAAACATTCAGCAATTTCGTAGTTTTAAATTCATGTAATTCTATTACGTTTCAGGAGCGTATCTAGGATTTTGTAACGGGGACCCAAAAACGTACATAAATACCACGACAAATAAATACTGTGCCAAAAAAAAACATTTTTAAGGGAGGGGGGTGAGTGTACATGCGTAGGTATGCCCCTGATTTGTTTTGGATATTTTTTACCTCTGTAGACCTTCCGATGCCTTAAATTTGTGTGATGAAGCAAATCCTCACGATTTTGGTAAAGTTGGGGGCAAAATGCACATTGAAATGGATTTGGTGGTTGGTGTGCACGGGAATAATGTAAAGTGAGTTCATTTTCTGCTGCATACTTTCTTCCACAAACTCTGCACTCGTTAATCTTCTTGTTGTTGTCGTGAGATTTGATATGCCGTTGAAGGCTTCACTTCACTGCGAACTCTTTCCCACAACGAGTGCAACTGTAAGGTTGTTCAACTGAAATGAAATAACAAAGGGCAGCAATCAAAAAAATAACTTATCGCAGAACATTAAATATAATTATTTATTTAGAACGAAAATAGTGACACATATTATAGCCATGAAAATCATTTTACCTTTTTTGTCTATGCACGGCTTTAATTCTGAAATAAAAAATCCCAGAATTGTAAAATATATATGTAAATACAAGATTCTTTATCGGTAAACGTTCGCATGGAATAAACATGAGTTTTGAGGGAAAGTGCAAGCTTTTATGTTTTTACTTTGGTGGACATTGAAAAGATGTTTAGCCAGCGATTTTTTTGAGGCATAAGATAAAGAACAGTTTTCTTCGGTGCAGCAAAATAGAGTGGGTAATTTTTTATCTGATTTTGATTCAGGTGATTTATAACTTTCCAGTGAGGCTTGGTCAGGCCACTTGTGTGAGGGACGATTATTTTGATTTTTTTCCGGTGTTGTTCTGCAATGATTGGAACTGTCCGTATTTTCTGATTCATTGTCGCTTTCACTGCTCTGGTTACTTTTCTTGGAAATGTCAGAAGTACTCTCTTCTTCATCTGCATGTGACTGCATATTGTTGTCATTATCCGATGGGAAAACATCCGCAGGCAAAACGTTATGGTAAGCTGTGTAATGAAAAGATATATTAATATGACATAAGGATTTACAAACTTGAACATTTAACACGATTTTTTGTAAATAACTTCGTATATAATGGAAACTTTTTCAAAACTGTCAGTATTATGATATTAGGCTTACGACGACTGGCGATGACAATGAAAAATCTATTTGCGACTTTTCCTACACGACGAACGTATTTTTATAGAACACGCATAGGTAAATATTTATAATAGGTTTGTTCAGTTCTACAGTATAGAATAAAATCACAAATACATTTTTCACTTCAAAATTATAATTTTTTGCCATAAAAGTTCATTCGAGTTACATCCCTGGGATCATATGGTGATTTATTGTTCGCACTAATAATTTAAGAATTTGAATAACATGTCATTTGACTGGTTATAAAATTCTAAGCAAAAGAAACGATTTACCACGCCATTTGTCTTGCCAAAAGTGTTGTGAGTAAACAGAGTGGAGATCTTCCTCTTTTACACTAATTATGCCATCATCATATGTCACTGTTGAGACGGGAATTTCCAGGTTTGTTGTAACTTCAGAATGTGGCCGATTGGTATTTTCATGAGTAAATGAGTGAGACTGACAATGAGACTGAGACCCAACCGTCCAATTATCTGCTTCTACATTTTCATTTATATATGTGTCTTCTTCAATCAACGAGGGTGTCATAGTTTCTTCCATTTTGACTGAATTCGACCATCGCTCCCAAATATTAGAAATCAATGGTTCCACACTTTCCGGGTTTTCTTGAAGATTTTGCAAGTCCTTAGTCACTGTTACAATCAGATTAAACAAACTCTTTAGGAAAATGATACCAATACTCCATTTTGAGTTCAAAATTCAACATTAGCCATTCAGGCACGTACACAGGATCGAAAGTTGGGGGGTGCTAGGCATAAAATATGGCCAAATTTAGACTGAAGTAAACCAGAAACATTTTTTGTTCATTTGGAGTCAAATTTTATACTTTTTGCTTCTTTTTTTGAAAATTCCAAAAATGTCTAGTGCACAATACCATAATCTGGGGGGTACTTGAGCACCCATAGCACCCCCCTGGGTACGTGCCTGAGCCCTAGTATACCAACATAAAGCTAAAATATGTAATAATTACCTCTACCTGCATGAATAATTTCTAGAAAGTCTTCGTGAGAATAATTGATGGTTTCATTTATTGCTGTATTGAGGAAACAGGAAGTTCTTTCTTTCACCACTTTTAAATCACTTTTTTCTGCTATCCTCCGATAATTTAAATCCAGGAGTTTGTAAATTTTGGTTGTGAGACAGTCAATTTCATTTTGAAATCGCTTTAGCTGTTTCCACGTAAATCCAACATCCCGAGCTAACTGTTCACAAACGGAGCAGTACTGAGCATTTTGATAAAATGATTCATTTTATCTTGGAACAAAACATCACACGTTGCTGCCACACATTCAGTTTTCCAAGTAGTAAAAACATTTCCTGGAAAACAGGAATCTCTTCTAAAGTTAGGATAATTCGCACTCAAATCAGCTGATGTTCCGCATAGTAGACATTTATGATGAATATCACTTATTAACGCCATATTATTCTTTTTTTAGTTGTAACGCACTTTTTAAAGTTTTTATTTTAAGTAGATTACATGTTACGTCTATGTGCATCAAAAATAAAAATTACATTTAATCGTAAATCGGCAATTGACAATTGAGAGTTTTTGTCTCACAAAAATTTAATATAAAACTCTTACTCCCTCAAAATTGACAGAGCAGGTTTTAGTCTTTTAGGTTAGATCCGTTGCATTTCATCATTCAGATTGTGAGAATGTTTTGTGTGTATTCCAAATGTATTCTAATTCTATGTATGAATGTTCCATGTTCCTACCAGGTTTCCTGAGTTAGAGTGAGAGAGGCAAGTTGAGACAAATGAACCGCAATTCTGCCGTAATTTTGCTAAACTACTGACATTATATGAACATTATGTTCATTTCATTGCGCTTCATTTGTCTCAACCTGCCTCTCTCGCTCTAACTCAGCAAACCTGGTACACAAAAAGCTGGGTTTTAGGTTTGTTGTTGGGTTTTTGGGTAGCAAAAATTGCAAAAACATAGGTTTTCGGTTTTTGTGTTTTTAATTTCGCGCTAAAGTACAAAATTATGTTAAATGAGCAATATTGAAACAAATTGATCACTGTTTTTCCTTCGTTATAACTTTTATTATATAAATATTAAAAAGAATAACTAATTTTATTGTTTAAATCTTGCTTTAGTTTGCATTTCCTGAAAATAACAGTGAATGAAAAACCAAAAACCCAAAAAGTACAAAAACTCACAAAAACCCAAAAATCCACGGGTTATGGTTTTTCGTGAAAAGCACACGGGTTTTTAGTTTCCTGCTCTAACTTAGTTTTACTGTCTAAAATCTAAATGAATCCGTTCATTATTAAGCTAATTGTAAAGCAAGGGTTAAAGTTGAAGTGACATGTAAAACGGTTGAAACGGTGCCATAAAGCTTGTCTTAGCAGCATCTGAAAGAATGCATGTTACCAGTTACGGCTACGGCACTGTAATGAAGGGGAAACTCAAACTGTACTCATTAATAATTTAATAGCAGTCAACTGACCAAGTACAGAAGTACATAATGCATTATTATTTTCTGGGAATCGAAATGGAAGTGGATGGAAGTTGGAAGATCCTTCGAAACCTGGTAACCAGGTTTTCAGGGAAATCGGGAAGAATAAACACCTCCCGCTTTCGAGGGCGAAGCTAATTTGGGGAAATGGAATGAAATAACGGTCGGCACACGAAGGGGCGTTTCAAGGAAATTTTCCGAGGTCCAAATCGGATCGACAATGAAAACATTCTCTATTGACGAAAGCTATTACCTCATTTTGTTATGAAACAATATTCTGATGAATGATGACATCGACGACTAAATTAAAATTTAACCTACGAAAAAAACAATGGAAACCGTTGTATATATGGAAATATAAATATTTAATATCTGGTATTTTTCATTTACATATTTTTGGTATAATTAGTAAGCAATCTTAAATGTATGTGCAAAAAATGTTTATTCAACATATAAGAATATTGAGTATTACACAACATACCAAACGTAGGAAACATCATTTAATTGCATTATGGATTACATTTAATGTTTCAAAAACACTTTCCCAGATACCTAATCTAAGATAATATTTAATTTCAACTCTGGTTTATTAGGCTTTTTTTATCTAAATAAAACGAATAACACTTAAGAGACTCGTAGTCCAACACTGGGAAATTATGTTGATATACAAATGTAGTCTAGTAACTTTTCTCACATGTTTTAGCATAACATTACTTGCGGCATTTACGCCAATTAAATATTGGCAACTCTAAAGAAAAAATGATTGGAAATGTATGCGTAGTGAATGGTCAAGCTACATTATTGAAAATGCAGATCATGTGAATAAAGCAATATAAAAATGCAAAACAATAAAATGAAATAATTCGAATTTTGCAAATGCTTGTAAACTTCAAACAAGCATTTGCAAAATTTGAATTTTTTCATTTTAATTTTTCATTTTTATATTGCTTTATTCACATAATTATATTCTACAGCACATTTGTTGTATGGTGCGCCGTGCATTTTTGCATTTACATTACATGGTTGCGCGCGGGTGTGAAACAAACTAGGCTCACCGGCGCCTTCGTGCGCAATGATTGACGATGTCACATTCTTTTGTCTCTAGACAGAGTTCGCAAACAGTGGTTGTGACAGCCGCATTCAACCTTACATTGCCATTCTTATTCGTGTCCATGTACTCGTACACAGAAATGCCCGCTTTGTACTTGGAGACAATGTGGTACAGACGGTTGACAATGAGACTCACACACGTCTCTTCCTGATTAATAGAGGCGTAGTAGATGAAACCCTTGGAGCCCTGGTTCTTCGACTCAACTCTCTGGATGGACGGGTTTTTGTTCTGCTCCATGAAATACTCCATCTCCTCCGCATCAAATGTGTAGCCGCTTGGAAGATTTATTTCTGTGACCACATCTCCGGTTGGCTCCTCCTGAGTGGCACTAACGCACACTCTCAAGTCGAAAGCATCGTCGTCTTCCGCTGAAGGTATCCACTAAAACATTCACAAAATTAAATAGTCAAATTTAATGCACCTTCTTAAAGAAATAATTAAATAAAGCTTTCGAATCCAGTAAAAATGTTTAAAATACCTTGGCTTTGATCTTGAACTGAGATTCGTCTACGTTGGGTTTTGACGTGTAGTGGAATTCCTCGTACTCCATCAATAAACGACCTATTCCTCGCACGGTGACATCAATGTAGTCCTCGTTGAGCATTTTAGGAAGAACGATTCCCTGAACTTCGAGCGAATCATTCCCTTGCATTTGAAAATTGAAAACATCTTGAGAGCTGGTGGCGATGCTCACGTCCAAAGTCTCATTCGGTTTTAATCGCGACATTTTTGCGTATTTGGAGAGAGCTGTCAACCCGACGACGGTGTCCTGCGTTGATAGAAATCCCCCGTTTTTATTTCTTTTTGAAAAGAGCCACTTGACAATGGGGAGACTGTTGCCAATGGCGGTTTGGGAGCGCCACAGCTGAGTGAGGAGGACGTAGGCCGTGATTTCAATTGTCAACGCTGTGGTCGCCCCTTCAGGAACTGATGGGTTCAACTCGTAATGTTTTAATTCCCCACCATCCGCATCCTTTGTTGTTACTGCGTAGGTCTCTAGTTTCTGGAAGAAGCGGTCCATGGCCGTGTGATTGGTCGCGTGGAGTGTGGCGGCGACAATCGCCAAGCTGTACGCATCGCTTTCCGTGTAGCAACTGTCTGAGGAAATGTATTTTAGTCCTTTCGCAATTGAGTCTTCAATGTTTCGCCGGTCCCTGGTTGAGAGAACGGTGTTGTCAAAATTTTTGACTAAGGCATAAATCTCGGTCATGGCTAAAGTGACATAGGCTGTGATGGCGTATCGAAAAACGTTTTCGCTGACTCCCTTTCTCTCACCTCCACCGAAAATTTTGTACCTTACAGCCTGCACGAAATAGATTGGGTACAGGTTTTTCCCGTACTCCACGAATTCCCCTGTCCCGCCATTTTGGTGTCCCACGAGAAATTTCAATCCGTTGACGAAGACCTGGGGATCAATCGGGATGTACTGGGAAGATCCAGCGAAGCACCGGAGAACAAAAGCTGTTAACCACGTTGAGGGTTTGGAGTACTCATTTGGAAAATATTTAAAGGACCCGGTAGCGTTGTCATAGTGTGTCAATTGATGTTGATATCCCACTTTCATATTTTGGATTCCAGCGGACCGTTTTTCACGGGTTAATTTGTCTAAACTTTGTAGATGATCTAGTGCTAATATATTGGGGTAGAACCCCAACATACTTTGTTCACCACAACCTGTGGGCTGTTTAATCATCCCGTCCATATTTGCACTGGCAGACAGATCACAGATTGGTGCGATGGCGTCGGCGGTAAATTTTAAGGAGCGACTGTCAAGAGATCGTTTTGTTCTGGTGGGGATTCTTTCTGTGTGCACAAATGAGCCATCAGCTCCCTTGTTGTTCGCCTGAATCATTTTGTTAATTTTATTCGTGCTATACGTCACACCGGGGGGCACAACATTCAAAGGCCGAATTAGAGCATCTCCCGCTTGTGCAGT
>JABASD010002885.1:0-23229 GCA_019776165.1 Pogonognathellus flavescens
CGAAGCACTGAAGGAAAAAAGCGCTACAGCTCATGAGCCAATTGAGCCAAATAAAAGCGGAGCAGAGAATAAGTTTCTAAAGCCGGGTAAACCCACTATAACTATTACTTAGCGAGTTTGCCCTAAATTTGCTATACAAAATGTTCATGTTTGACCTTCAAAGAGATCATATTATGCAAAAGTAATTCCACAGTCGCATTCTCTGAAGCTTGGAGATGTTAAATGATGTGTCACACTATATATTTCGTCACCATTTGGACATGTGACCTATGACCTTTTGCAGAGGTCAAATTTGTATAGTGGAACAAAATAGCGTTTTGGATAGCCGATCTCATATTACACATACGAAAAAATTCAAAAATGCAAAAAAAAAAATTTCGAAATTTTGAAAACTTTTTTGGCGCGGATGCCAAAATAAAAAAATCTTCGATTTGGCTGATTCCGAAAGCATATGTAGATCTTCCCGTCTTATGACTGTATGCAAAAAATCAGAAACTTCTAGTGTCACATTAATTTTTTTAAAATGAAACCGATTTTCAACTTTGATGTGCCTCCCCCGCAAGGGGGTGCGATATCCGCGGTTTTGGCATCGGATTAATTTTTTACTCACTCATCTAAGCTAAAATTCCCATTCGATAAAAATGGTCGTGTTTTCTTGACCCGGCTTTAGAAACTTATTATCAGCACTCAATCTGAAGAAAAAAAGCTCTTCAGCTTATGAGACAACTAAGGCGGCTTTTACATTGTAAGCCCCTATTACGTGAAGGCCAAAATCGAGGCTCGTTGACCCAAGCCGACGGCCGACGTCGGTACCGACGTCGAGTTCCCATTACCACGGGTGGAATACTTTCAGTATCCTAGTAACGATGTTACGAGGGCGCTAGCGAGGAGGGAGGGCGCAGAGAAAAAAAGTTAAATTCGAAGTTGTGGGCCTCGAAAAGGGGAAAAAAGTCGAAAAAATACTGGCAAGTCAGCAAGTCCTCCAACCTCTAAGAAACAGCCCTCCGAGCCGACTGATTGGAGAGATCTCTAAAGACTATGCTATGGACTACGCCCGTTTCCTTATGCTAGCAAGAATAGTCTAACAACCCGTACGTGACTTTTGAGTTTGGTAGCTACCTACCACTCCCTAGTATCTAGAGCCTGTGGTAGCTAGCTACCAAACCTGGTAAATGCGACGATTAAGCTAAGCTTCCAAGAAAGCATTAGCTAGCTTCCATGACAGCATGCTACTACCTACCACGTACCCCCAATGTTAGCTAACGACGCAATGCTAGAAACGCTGAGCGTTTTAGCATGTGTTAGCTAGCTTCCTACTACTCGCCGATGCTGAATGTTTAGCATGCCTCCAACTACTTCCCAACGCCGTTTGTTTAGCTACCTACCCACTACTAGCCGATGCTGATTATTAGGCTACCTCCCCACTACTAGCCGATGCTAATTATTTAGCTACCTCCCCACTACTAACCAATGCTGATTATTTAGCTACCTCCCCACCACTAGCCGATGCCGATTGTTTAGCATGCTGCTCTACTGTGTGTTGACAAAGCCAAATCATAATCATAATACAACAATTAAATATCAACATTTTATTGTCATCAAAATTAATATACTTCATGACATGTCAGTTGGTTCATAAGTTGTCGAAGATGAGGCTGTTGAATGTTTCCCAGATGTACATTTCTGAGACGAATCTTCTCCGCTGCTCTTCTTTTGTCGGTGCGATCGTAAATGTTTTCCATCCGAGCTGTACGACTGTAAAAAGTACTGCAGAGATTTTGCGATTTTGCATTTGACGTCTTTCGTATCTTGTTCCACAGCTTCATTAAAAAACTTGTCATTAAAGGTATCGGTTCCTTTCAATGAGAGTGCGAGTTTCAATTGTGACAGTGGCATAATATTCTGGACAGTTGCTGTGAAAAAAGTAAATAATCAATGAATGATTTGGCTGCCGTCGAGTCTTACTGGCAAAATTCCGGAATTTTGCCGCTAATATAATAAATCTACTAGCAATTGTATAAGATGTTAGCCTTACCTACGATAGCTTTCGTTGTAGAGCACGGAAGTGTTTTATTGACAAAATCTCCATGTGCATCTCGCTTATTACTAAAATAATGATTCACAAATAATATTCTTTATCATTATAACATTGGTATTTAATAAAATGTATGTTTAATATCAATTTACCTTGTTGAGTTGCCCGACAATGTACACGATCGAAGAAATGCAATTGGGTGGAAGTGCTTAAGAAGATGTGTAACAATTGCAGAACGAGAACTGGCCGACATGACTGAGTATTTTACGTCAGCAGGTAAAGAAACGGGAATCTCACGTTGCATCTCGTCACAATAAACTGCAATAACATCTTCAGACTACAAAAACTTTAATGTTTAATAAATGATGGAAAATGTTTTTGCCAAAAAGTACTAAATAATTAGTAATATATTTAAAATTTACATCCTCTAGCTGCTGACTGTCGCCACTGCTGTTGTGTGAGATTTCCTGATGCATTCCTAAAACGAAAATTCATAATTACAACTGGAACATGAAAAATTAAAACGGCAGCACTTCAGTATTCAATGCACAAAAATGTAAAATTATAAATTATATATTCCTTACTGTTGTTATTTTGCTTAGCTTCCATGTCAGCAACCTTAGAAGTCAAACTGTCCAATTTTGCATCCAGTGCATCATTTTGTTTAATAATATGTAGCATTAATGTTTTGAAATCTGTCTGAATAATCATATATATACCCATTATTAAATTGATATTTAAAATTCATCCAATGAGCGATATCAAAAAGCAAAGGCAAAAATCCGGTTTTTTGCCTTTGCTCATCGTCTAGCTTTGTACAGGTTGCTAATTTTCAATTTCTCAATATCATAAAAGAGTGATTCAATAATAAATATCAGTAGAATTGAATATATGTTACCCCTTCTGGAAGCAAATCTTCATCGTCGAAATTTGTTGAAGACTGGTCACCGCTACTGTTCATGTCTCCAGTAGCATTTTTCAACTCTGACAAGCTGAAGGTGTTGACTGCTGAGTCTCCGTCGTCCATTATGTCACGAAAATATTGCGGTTTTAAAATTCTTTCCAAAACGAAAGGACTACACCCACAGGGTAACTTATTTATGTTTAAAAAAGTATTAAAAAGCCTACTATTACAATCACAAGGTTCCGCGTTAATGCTATGCATTCAATAAAAAAGTTAACACAACTATTTGTCAGCTATAATATCAAGTCAACCGTCAACCAGTGCCAAAGAGACGCTATCTTTCTGAGTTTCACTTTCATTCAAAATTTGTCACAAGGTGCAATAGCGGCAAAAACATTCAAATTACCGCATTTTTATAACTTGCTGCACAACAATAGCCATAAGTTGCAATTATTAGCCACAATCTGCAATTAGTCCATAAATATATAATTCAAGTGTTATAATTATAAATAAATTTTCAAAATGAAAAGACGAACAAGATTAGGAACGAGTTCTTCACAATTTTATAGGCGCTTGAAAAAACTGCGTCCAGAAACCTCTTTGGACATACCAAGTGGGTCAAATATAGTAGATGTCGATCCGACTGGTAAGTAAAGTACATAATATCCTACAAATATGAACATTAATTTCTTAGAATTTTACATGGTACTAAATGTATGGTACGCGTATTAGACAAAAATCCGGATTTTTGTCTAATGCGCGTACCCATATTTCTATAACCATATATACAATGTATATACGATTTTAACTATTATTATAGATGACAGGAATCAAGCAAATAACACATCACAAATACCAGCCCAACCTCAATATGCAACAACATTATGCAGTGTTGACAATAAGATAAAGGAATTACCTCGTCCGGAAGACCATTTATTAAAAATTGCTAATCTTGCACAGCAGCATAATTTGTCAAACTCGTGTCTCAAAGATGTTCTTCAAGTTATTAATGATGTAATGAAGACGCGTCCTACACAACTCGTTAAATCGATCCGTCAAATAGAAAAAAAGCTGAACATTGCAAATGTCGACATCCAATGTTATTATACATGTGCAGTTTGCCACACAACTAAATCGCACACCATTTATGAATCTCCATTTAGTAAATTGAAATGTTGTGATAAGACACCAACATGCCACGACGAACACTTTTTAATATTTGACATTGCATCACTGCTGCAACTACATTTACCCATTATATCAAGAAATAGTATTCAGTGCACAGATATAAATGACATGCAGTATTCGAAAGCAATACAAGATATCCGTTCGAAAGAAAATTATGGCGGCCAAGATTTTACACTAACTGTTAACACTGACGGGGCATCACCATTCAAAAGCAGCAGGTGTTCTCTCTGGCCCGTATTATCGTTTGTCAACGAGCAGGCAGCAGTGCAACGTAAACAAAATGTTTTCATGATGGGATTGTGGATAGGAAAAGGAAAACCTAATTTCGACCAGTTTTTGAAGCCAATAATTACACAATTGCAACAACTACAAGAGTTTGGAGTAGAATGGAACGACTTTTATAATCAAAAAATTACAAGCAAAATAAGTGTCAGTAGTGTAATGTGTGATTCCATTGCCCGACCATTGGTACAGATGACATATCAGTTCAATGGCACATATGGTTGCCCGTACTGTTATTACGCTGACCCTTCACCTTACTTTCCTTCATATGATGGTTCACTACCTCCATTAAGAACGCCCGAAACACATAATGTCGATTTGCAGAATATCTCTAACAAAAAAAATCGTGGAGTGAAAGGCGAAACACAATTTATGGGAATTAAACATTTTAATCCGATATTGGGTAAGCACTCAACCTACAATTAACGCATGACAAAATTCCGGAATTTTGTCATGGTTTTCCCAACTTCTCTTTTGTACTGGACTGCAGTGGAATTTTTAATATATATATATATAATTTTCACGTTCTGCTTTTAGGATTTCCTCCGGACGTGATGCACGCAGTCTATCTTGGCGTTGTGAAGACAATAACTACAACATGGCTATCATCTCCATCAATCTATTTCATGAGCTCTAATGCAACAAACTTAATTGACTCTGTATTGCTGTCGTTTAAGCCAACCAAGAGAGTTTCCAGAACACCACGAACAATTGTCAAAAATAAAAATTGGAAAGCTCATGAGTGGGCCATGTGGCTTTATTATTACTCGCCGATTGTTTTATACGGTCTACTAAAACCCCAGTATTATGTACACTGGTTGGATTTGGTAAATGGAATGGGATGTGTGAATGGGAAATGCTTTACTGAAGATAACTATAATCAATCAGTAAATTATTTTAAGTCATTTGTAGGGAATCTGGAAACTTTGTACAGTATCAAGTGTTGTACATTCAACACTCACCTTTTACTTCATTTCCCAACGTTTGCAAAACTATATGGCCCACTTCACTTTCTCTCCTTAACAACTTTTGAAAATTTCAACCACACAATGAACAAATTCATAACTGGTTCACAATATGTATCAACGCAAATTACCAAGCGGTATTTACGCAATGTTGCAACACTTTATTACATGCACCCTATTACCCGATCAAAAATTTGTGATTTTAATGGTATTGATCCGATTGCCAACGCCTTAATTGATGTCCATTGGTTGGAACATGTTAATGTTAGTGAATTAGGGTATGATTTGGAAAAATTGCAATTTTTTGCAAGAATGTACACCGATAAAGGTCATATCCTTTACTCAAAATCGTACAAAAGATTTCAGAACAGAATTTGTTATGCATATTTGTTGAATGACCAAAATGCAATAGAAATTCATGCGTTTGTTAAAGCCGGTTTTAACTATTTTATTCTTGGAGACGTATATACGCTGAGCCCTTCTGTTCATCAAATTAATTATATTTGGAAATCAACTCCATTAGGTACTAAAGTTCTGTCAATATCTACAGTTATCGAAAATTTAATGGCATGCTGTAACAGAGCCAAATATTTTCTGAGGTTTTTGAACGGAATGGAAAACTGCGTTGAATAGCATGTTCATTGCTCGGCTAAAATTCCGGAATTTTAGCCGATCATATCCTGTCATATATAATGACTTGAGTACAATTTATTACAAAGTGGTTTACTAATTGTTTCAAAACTGCAATGTATATTGCAAAAATGTTCATTTTATTTCAGTGACATTATGGTCTGTTGTGCTGTAAGTGTGTGTTGTAAGTTTTCATTGTAATATTGTACTGAAGAACATATTTAGAAACTAACTGAATTAATTTTATAATGAATAAATTTGATTGCAATAACTCATTCTTGCTGATGTAATTGTTCACTTTTCTGGAGTTTGTTGATTTTCTTATTGATCTTTCTTTGTTTGTTCCATCGCTTTTTCAACTCCGGATTTAATTTCCAATTTTCCCTGACTGCGAATTTGTTTTTAGGGAAAGGACAGAAGGCTGCTACGTGGCCTTCAGCATGGCAATTGTTGCAAGGTGTCTTGTTCATTCTTGTGAAAAATCCTTTTTCGTTGTGAAGTCGCAATAGGGTATGGGCTTGATTTTCTAACAATTTTTCTTCCAGGAATGAATATTTCCTCAAAATGATTTTATACTTGTCTTCTGTCACATCCAACAAATTGACAAGCTCTACTATTCCTTTCATGGTGAGTACGTTAGTCGGACACTCTTCAATCATCCTTGCATAACGGTCCCTCCATTGAAAACAAATTTCGAAAAAATCAACAGCAGTTTCATTTATTGTCATCTCAGCTTGATTCTGTTCTTTACGTTTTTTATTAGCGTTTTGCAATTGCTGAAATGCGTTGGGGTATAAGATTTCGTCGTGGACTTTATTCTCCAGAATCTCTGACTGTTTCACTGCATCGTTAATCATCTTGGTATTTACCTGCAATACCATAATCATTCAATTAAAATCAATATTGAGTCAGAAAATGGGTTTGCCGGTTTTTGTCATATATATATACTGACATAGATTGAAATTGATAGCGGACGAAAAACTTACTTGACAATTTAGCTCTCGATACAATGCAAAGACGTCCATCTGTGCGTACCGCAACATTGACTCCGTAAGGGGACGGATTTGCCAATTCGAGCAAGTTTCACTCTTGTTCATTGTAAGTCCCGGCACGTGCTGTTCAACAGCAGATTTCAAAGACGCTGGTTTTGCAAGTCTGTTGTGTAACGAGTGCAGTATTTGCACGTCAAGCAAACCCTTCATCTTGATACCGAAATCCCTACTCATCCAATGCACTTCATTGTCACCAGCGAACACAAGTTTGACAACAATTTTGTCCTCCAATAATGTTTTTAATTTCTCTCTTATTGGAATGTATAAGGGATATGGGTCGACAATAAATTCTTTTGAAGTTGTTCCTATCTGCATTAAAGCCGTTCTACCTGAATTTTTAAAAGTACGTAAATTTTAGTACAAACAAATGATTTGTATAATAAAATCCTGTATTTATATAAACTTAAAAACGGTGTACATAAGTTTATTACCAAAGTAGCTGCGACTTAAATGTCCCTCTAAGTCGAATGCAAACATCGATTGTTGTTCCAGTTCAAGCATCATATCATTAAATAAAGAAAGCGTGTCGACAAATATCGCAGGGCCAGGTGTAAGATTGTTTGGCAGAACTACATCAAAGATCGGCAGATGACAAGATGGTGTAGCGTTATCATAATCTTGCATTGCGGTCGGTTGTATTCCCATGTTTCTCTGTTTAACACGTTGAAAAAAGTGCACATTTTCAGGTTTTGAGACTGGGTTTTCATCCTTGGCCAATATTGCTCTCGGGTTGGCTTTCCAATATTTTTCAGACTTCTGTTGTTTGTTGGATTCAATACAGTTGAAAGCAGCCTCCGCTGGACCACTACGGTCTACAGACAAAAAACCGGTTTTTTGTCTGCATACCTTAGGGGTCCGTCGCTTCTTTGGCACCATCACTCTCTAAATAAAAATGTTTGCAATGAGAGTAGTTTCTTTTAATAATTACTATTATTCATGTATTTAAATAAAATTTTACATTCCCGAAGTCGTCATAATCTGATTCTTCAGAGCTGTAGTAATCGGCCGGGGGAAATTTTGACGCCATCCTTTTCACCCAGAATAAACAACTGACTCACAACAACACGATTTTCTTCGTAGCAGACTCCGCAGTAGGGTTTCTTCACGTTGTAGCAGATTAATAAAAGCCTTTCTACAGCAAAAACTTATTCTAAATTAATTCACAGTAAGTAACATTATAAGTAATTGAATTGTTAAAATATTGTTTCAATTCAACTAAAATAGTATATGCATTTTGAAGCTTTATGACTTACCTGTAAATTACTTTCAATTCAAACAAATACTTTATACAAATTTTCTACAATTAATAATTGCACGTAATTAATAAATAATTAATCGAATATCTAGACAATAGAGCAAATAGATCACTTAGATAGTAATAACAATCGTCTCTATATCTGTGCTTCAATTTTCAATCAGTCATGCCTCCAGTGAAGAAATAATAGAGTTTCAATTTTGACGCTCAAATCGGTGCAGGTAATATACTGTTTATGAGTAATGTGTGAAAGTGAATCACTCTCTCTGAGTACTTTCGTTTACTACAAAAGTAGCTAACCACAATTGTAGCATTGGGTGGTTAGCTACGAACACCGTTTTAGCACACTCCCTTCTGCTAACATGGAGGTTAGCTACTTTCGTAGTATGCTACCGCAGCGTTTTAGCAGAGTGCAGCATGGCTCCTTCTGCTACATGTGTAGCATACTACGAATTTAGTAGAAGGAAGTACGTGGTAGCGTCCCGTAAAACCTGCGAATGAACTGTGACGTCATAAAAGTAGCATTCAGAGGTATTGGGAAGTACACTTCCCCTACCTACGACGTCCGTAAGGGTATAAAATTGAGCCGTGATTAAAATGCATGTTGTACAGTAACAGCATTGGTAGTGTGTGTTTAAGATGTGTAATTCCTTAATCGACAGGTTATGATCGCATAATTAGGTAGTTACTTTGAATTTTGTTGGAATTTCAGAATTTCATTCAACTTCATCATCTATACTTTCTAGTATCTGTTGCCTATGTTAAATAAATAAATACGTAATTCTAAAATGGTTTCCCGATTTTGCGATTACCGAATTGTGATGGTGAATGGCACTTTTGACAATTGAATAGTAAATAAGCCTTACTACTGTTATCTGTCATTTATTAATGAACAACAGGCATCAGCAGAACTGATAAGATATTCCATGAACGTTAAAGTGGGAACAGGAACGTGGGAATTTGTGTATCTGCAAAATGCACTACAAATTATTTACGTGCTGTATGTACATTGGGCTTTATGCTGGCAATAAATCAGAAAAAAGAAAATATCAGATTTTCTTGAATACATATTTGATGATAGCACATGAAAATACACACTGCTACGTCCGTTTTTCAAACGTTTGGAAAAACGTCTATTGCAATATGCACCCTGACCGTATACTAATGCGGAAAACCTGCTAAATAATCCATCTGCTATTTGTTCTCTTTTGTTTACAGACTTCATTGAGTTTTGTACATTTGTAATTTATCCATTAAATATCTTCACGTCTCGCTTAGGTATTTCACAATTGTTGGGATTCTTCCTTGGATTTCCTGATATTTGGAAGTTAATATCATGACATTTTCTCGAATGTAGTCTCAATGCTACACAAAGGAGGTAATGTGGGAATAAACTGTGTAAGGTATGAATTGATTTCTGAGTAAATGCTTGGATAAGCACAAAACTTCATTTTTACTGGAGCAAGGTCTCCAGATATTAATTTCTTGGGTATAATGTTGTTTATAAAGGGGTGGCAGAGGAATGAATGGAATGTGAAATGGTATTCAACTTCAACTCGATGAATTACAAGTACTGACGATAAATGCCCGATCGACCCGAATTATTTTGCAGTAAATCCTTATACAAAGGGAATAATAGGCATAGGTATAGTTTAGGCCTTAGAATTATAAACGTCAGAAGTGTAGGTAAATTAGTCAATGCCACGGCATATACTTTCCAGTCATAGTCAAGTTTGTTTGTAAGTGGCTGTCGTGATGCAGAATGAAAGTAGGCCAAACAAAGCCGATATAGAAATCTAGTCGCTTATGTACTCGTGGCTTACAATGTGCTTTTATAACTGTGCAATCTTATCCATTCATGTACACATGCAGAAACAGAACATATGTAGTAGCACACGTTAACAATTCCTATTTTAGACTATTTATGTGTCCGTGGTATTTGTGAAACCTGGGTGCAGCTATGCAATGTGGAAAAATTTATTATTAGTGCTGTAAAAAGCATTTATAGTGAATTAAAGCTTTTTCTTTTAAGTCCTTTTCATTGTCAATATTTATCCCTGAAATGAACAGGTTTCCATCCAGACGGTAGTCAAAACCGGAATTTTTATGCTTTATGGAGGGTCACACAAAATTGATAATAATTCAAAACGCTACTCTTTGAAAACGCAACAAGAAACGCTGCCAATTCCTGAACACCAAATATTTTTTCATCTTTACATCGCTTTGTAATATTCCAGAAGGACAAAGCAGAAGGAAATTACGCGTTGTAATAAAAACATTCTAAACTGATCGATTGATTATTAATCACAGTTTTGTTTTGCTTTCTTAAAGTAATATCGTCCTTATTGTGGTGTATTCTTCCTGCTGTGTATGTATTTAGCATCACCACGCAAAGTTGACTTTGAGGTTTTTCTATAAACTTTTCTTCGTATTTTGACAAATTCAGTTAGAGCTATACATTACTCCGTCATGTAATTATTGTTGTCATTACCAGTAATCGTAAGTTATGTCCTACATCCACATGAGACATACGCATGCTATAATGACCTGCAAACGTCAACCGGATTTTAATGCACATAATTTATTTTAGTAAGCCTTTATCAAATTCCAACAGCACGAGTCAAAAGAAGTTACTCAGCAAAATGTCATTCATAGTAAATGTTACAGTCACACTTCCAAAGGGTACTTTGAGGTTCTATGCGTACATATAATAGATAAGTTGGGTTACTTTGTTTAGATCAATGACTCGTGGGACACATTGTAAGTGAACCGCAATTGTATACGTAACGCTAACGCATCTATCTATGTCTATATGTTAGTCGATAACATTTTAGATTGGTGTAAATGGTAATCTGTTAATAATGCTTGGTAATCTGACTCATGGGAAGGATTTCCTCATCTATCATGAACACACTGTTTAGCAGGTACTTCTTTTGCAGACGATAGATTCTTTTCTGAAGAATTAGCATAATCATCTAGTTTTGTCTACCAACAACGAGTTATAATAATAAGGAAAAGTCTAACTAATCTCACCACAGGGTGAACAGAATGGAATTACACATTGTGTGCATATTTCTATACAATATCCATTCTATATGCTGCGTCTTCTTTCTTATTTAGTGTTGCAGTAACAGCAACAAGTAAAAAAAATGATGAGAGAGAAAAGACAACTTAAAATACACCATTTAAGTACTTATGTTCACAAGGAAATACTACAATCATAATTATCATCAATTTTTGTCCATTGATCGTATCTTGTTTTGCAAAATCATGCAGCAATCATCATAGGCGATTATTATAAGAAAATAAACAAGTGTAGGTGCACGAGGAAAGTGTAAAAAAGTCTCATGTCCAAAACAAACAAACGCACTTTTAGTTTGTGTACCTAAAAGTTAATTTAAGCGTATACCAAAATTAATCACATACTAAAGAACGGAAAAGTCACTATTTTTGAGTCTTTAGGTGCATTTATATATAGTTGTAGTAGTAGGGAATTCACTATAACAATACTATCACAACTGTGTGGATCTCAGTGGTAAATGAACACAATGGAAAAATCAGTGGTGAGAGTTTGCCTAAAATTTCTACTTATATAAATTATACAAGAAGACATTTCCGGCTTATGGGAAGGTACATGTAACACTGTACACTTTTATGCAGACATATCCCAGAAATGCAAAGTACAGACAAAACTTGTTGTTAACCTGGAGCAAAAGTGGGTTAAAATGTTGAATCTCTTAAAAGGAAGTGAGAAGACGTAAATTCACAAAATCTTCTGATTCGTCATACACATTCAGCTTCTATACAAGCCCTACTGCAAAAGAGCTTGAGCTGTACCGGAAATTAATGCGTATTCAATATTCAATCCAGCTCATCAACTACGCTGTATTGTACAACATGTCATCTTGACTCCTTATAGGTATGAAATTCCCATTTTTCATTCTTTGCTTCCCAAAGTTTTATAACTAGTCATAATATTACACTTAAGTAATAAGAATTATGATTATTTATTACAATTTACATTAATGTTATGATCAAACTTGAATGTTGTTTTATGACTATATGAGCTTCCGGTTATAATGCCTTTCGCGATGACATTACAGGGAAATGGAAGAGTATTTTTCCAAAGTATTTATGTACGTCACATAGCATCCTATGGGATTCATGAGGTTCATGTACCATGTAATCTCAACTTTTGAAATATTTATACCTACTCAGCTATGTAATTATCATAAACGTGTTATTATAACATTTAAAACTGTCTACTAGAACCTTTGCGGCTTAAACGAATGAATAATGATGATGCTTTTATAGAGTTTTGGATAGTAATTGTATAGATATAGTTTTATTTTATGGAGATGCTGTAATATTTTATATCATGTGCTCTTCTATATTCTCCGTAAACGTAAATCCGTGCATCAAAATAAGAGGAACATCATAAGGGAATAATTAACATGAAGTTCTGCTCTGGAAGTTGCTGGAATAATGATGATCACATTTATAGGTAGGTAAGTGGGTAAAAAATCGTTTCTGCGGTAAAAATACCGGATGTGACATGTGAATGTCTATCATGGCACCACATGCAGCCTTTACGAAAAAGCGAGATACTTAATGAGTTAGTTAGTATTGTCCCGACGTAGTTTTTCTTATAAGGTTATAAATAAACTTTATAGCAGTCTTTATTGCTGCTGATTATAGAGTGGAGGATATTCCAACGTATATTTTCCATATAAAAAATTATGTGTGCCGAAACGAATGATGGAAATGTTAATTTACCAAATGCATTAGAATTCGTTACGTATCTATATCGCTGGCAGTTCGTGCAGTAGAACAAAATTATAGAAAAAATGCGAGCATTTCCAAGTAATTCGACAACCTAGTAAAAGATGTGCATCACAATTCGCACAATTACAATTTAAGTGTATGAAACACGAAAATTTATGGAAGGATCTAATAAATTTAATATCCGAAAGACATAAAATATTTATATAAGAAGATACGTTCCATTGTATCTAAGCTTCAACTTAGAAAGATGAGACTCTAAAAGCCATTACAAAGTACAATTCTGTTGAAAAAAGAAGGAACAGACAATTTAAGGTGTCAACTGGTTCTCAGACCAAGTAGAGGTCAGACACTAATAAACTACATATATTGTAGTAAAAGCAAAAACATTTAATTATTCTTTTCGTGAGTGCTTGAATTTTATCTTATTTTTATCCCCAAGCTATAAACTGCACTACCTCACTGTAAGGATCATTGTGGTAATTGTAGCGTGTGTGAATTTGAATACTTCGAATGTTGCAGCTTCGGGACAGGGATGGATATAGCCAGAAATGATTTTAAAAGGAAAAGGAAGATGGTTCAATTCTGAATTCACTTGTTATACAGCTGCAGGCCCATCTCTGCAGATTCTACTTCTCTTTTTGTGATTTACGTGTTCTGTAATGTGTAAGCCAATTATAAAACACACCCCACCACTTTATAACTACTTAACTAATTCTTGCAGTTGCAGCATGCAACTACTATCTCTGTAGCAGATTCCTGTAGTAGACAAAGGAAAAGGAAAGGAAGTACCTTGAACATGACATGACTCAATGTCTAGCTCTACCATACAGTAACTCCATAAAGAGACTATCTTCTATTACAGCCTATAGCAAATTCATCTTGTAAATTCTGTCTGTTTGTTCTAATCCTATAAATGCCCAACTCTTTCTGGATTTTTTGTCTCGTTTTGTTGTTGTTATGCGTATTCAAAAGAAATTCATTTCTTGCGTGCAATATTAAAGATACAAAACTACTCTTCTTTTTAAGACCAACCATTAAAATAGACGGGTGCGCAATATGATGTGTGGTTGGTGGTTCCTTTTCCTATTCCTACATGAATGAGCCAAAGGGCAAAAACACATGAAAATATTATAATGTTGTTGTTGACCATGACTCAATCAGCAGTGAGATTAGTTCTGTGTGAGAGAAACTTCCACTTTTAACAGGACAATGCATGGGGTCATTAGCTCCACTTCCAAATGTTTTATGTTTAACTATCGGCTTATAAAAAACGTTACGAATAATTTAAGCACACTCATTCTACATGGCACTAATGCAGCACCCACCACAAGTACCTGACTTTGTAAGTGGACACTACTACTACAGGCAAAGGGAAAAATGTACTATCTCTTTAATCTCATGTACAAATATAAATAGGCATTTTAAATTGTTTGCAGATGAACGTTCTCAACTATCGCCACTCTCATCAATAACAACAGTCTCAACTCGAGTACATGTGCATTTGTGCAATCAGCCATGTACTTCATTTTACACAGGTACCCAAAACCCAACTTTAACCTGAGGAAGGATGCACAGTAACACAAAGAATGAAGAATAAAAATCAAAATGCTCATGGGCTGAATGTATCAGGGAACGAAAGTCACAGAGTATTCAGTATTGTCACAGACACACTAAAAAGGAAGCAAAAACTTGATTAATAGGAAACAGGCGTTTTGTTCTTTTCATGGTACAATGACTAGCAGGGTTGTGCTAATATTGTGAAATCATGCCTGTATATGTCCTATTCCTTTGAGTTTTGAGAAATGAAAAATAATTTGTAAGACGTAATATGTAGGTTGAACGAGAATTTTTCTTCACTTTCATTGTCAGTTTAAAAAATGATAATAATATTAGTCTGTGATAATATTAGACAATGAGTTAAGTTATAAGTTAAGTTATGTCTTGAGGTGAAATGATCGGATTGAAAAGAAAATTCCAGCCCAATCACATAAATATAAGAATTAGGCATACCTGGCAAGTTATGATTCATCCTCTTAAACAAGAAGGGTACCTAATTTGTTAACATAAGCTATATAGTAGATGTTAAAATTCTAAATCACTGAAGTTGTATTGTACAGATATTCTCATAATAAAAGTTGTGTCCAAAAAAAGAAAGCTTTTCTACAAGGTTCCTACTAATATTACTTAGAATGCTTGATTTTCCTTCTGATATTTAATTCCTGGAGCTTATTATCCAGATTAACGTATTTTTTCCTTTCCTCATATCATAAGACGGTGATGCATTTATGTATTCCTCACCTTTCCAGTTTACACCTGCTTACCATACATGATACATCTTATTACACAATTGCACACGGATTTTTATCCTTTCTAGCATGAATGTGCTCACACTGAGCAAACAAGTGCAGCAAGAGTGAGGGTGGTCATGCTAAAGCCCATTTCATGTGTAATGCAAACGGGTGTATACCTATAAACATAGGTAAGTACTTGCTAGAATGCATAAGACAGTCGCTCGACTCGGGAATGAGTCACTCTGGCTTTGGTTGGTGACTGGATTCAAAGGAATGTCTTGTAACATTAAATATGTATAAGGTAAGTAGCAACCTACAGTTACAGCCTACGACAGGTGTAGCCAATAAATTAGAATCAGATAAACCGTGAATTTAAAGAGACAATGCATATTTAATGAATCAATACACAAGCATCATGGAATTAAGCAGGTTATAAGCTATCCCCGTATAAACAACTAACAAGATTAGCAGTACTAACCTTTACCCACACTAACAATACCTAAACCAACTAAATAACTAATAAAGACTAAAGACACGCATTTGTACTTATCTACTAGTAATTCAATAGATAGGTGCAAATTCAATTAGTGTAAATTACCATTTAACCATAATAGGATTCCGAAAGCTAGAAAATATATTTATAAAGGCTGTTCCACGAAAAGTCATTTGTCTCATGCATTCTTCTAACAATAAAAAGATTAACCATATGTAAGTGTTTGCTTCTATGTTGACTTAGAAAGGTGAAATAATTACATATATAGTCACTAGTACTTATTTATACCTATATGCCAATTATTTATGTAAATGTATTGATTCTACTACACAGACGAACCTAATAATTATATTTGTATTCGGGATGTCTTACACTGGCACTGGAAAATTTTTGCACAAGTAAAATTCTCAGTCGACTACTTTAAGGATTAGTAGTAGTAGTAGTATTTCATGAATAGTTTTTTACATCCTTTTTAAATCAGGTATTATAACATTTTTTCTTTACACGCTTCGGAAGAAGTAATGTGTAATAGGTACCCGTGCAGGATACGGCAAAAATTTGTTCACACGACCTACAACCTGAAATTTGCGGTTCTTCAACTCTAAAGTCTGCATGTGTACTTTGTGAACGTGCCTCTAATATATATAAATGTCTGCAGTGTCTCCAGTCTATACTTACTGTTGTGTATTTGCATGACTTCTATTCTAACACCCGATTTGCATGGATGGATTAGTTGAAAATCGTTTACACAGCCCTGAGTTAAAATTATCAACCTTCAACTCTAGATAGCTTCTACACGTGAACCAATAGCAAATGAGAAATTGCTCTTAAATAATCTGTGTATTGTGTGTATGCAACTTACAAAATTAAAACTTAGTCTATTCGAAAAAACTTTGGGAGATTGTGATCTAATTAACTCTGGATTGTCATTACTATTACATGAATTTTATAATAATCCACATTAAATGTCTAATTGTACAAAAAATGTCCTAAGAGCAGCATCGACCATGTGAGACTTAATCAATGGAAATCAATATATCGTTTTTATAAATAAATGCTTAAGAAAAATAATAACATAAAAGTTTCTTACCATTGCCCCCGTATTGGAATCGATAGGTGCGGATTGGAAGGTCTGAATACAAATCGTCAAACACAGCATAGAAATCCTTAGAATGAGATGCATAGATTGTCCACGGTGGACAAAATATCCTCCATTTCCTGTTTCGAGTTTCCCCATTGTCCGTAAAATATTTCAGGAACTTCTGTTACCCTTCTAACCTTAATAGCTTAAAGAAATTCGTACTAACTACGAATTCCCTAAAGTATAATGAATAAAAACACAAAATTACAAAACTCAACAAAAGAAAGTATACACAACGATTGTGTTTGTGCAAAAAGATCGGTGTTTGCACAAAGTTGCAGAATTTCACGGGGTCAATGTCATATTAAAATAACGGAGCACGTTGGTTAACTACAAGATTATGAGCAATAACAAAATTAAACGAAGGATTTGTACGAACAAGCTATGAAGAACTACTTTGAGACTGCTTCTTCTGAATTTTCACGTTGAAAGAATATTAGTTGGTTGCTTAGCTCGTGCGATTCGCAAACTCACTGCATTGCACTTCTCACACACAGCAACTGCCAGAGCTGGCTGTTGCTATTCTCAGTTTAAAGGAATACTGCTCCCCACATTAAGATTAAGAGACAAAGGTAGTTTGTTTGTGTGAATTGAATGTACAAGAGCATATACGTCCTTATATACCGGTCTGCTTGTCTTAACACTTCCACCACCACCACCACAATGTGTACTTACGTTAAACACACAGACCACTACTAAATAAAAAGTTACAGCTCTTCTTGCAGTAATAACCACACTGGTTTACACGCATTCTGTCACACAACACACGCTGTGTAAAAGCAAGAGTCTCTTTATTACAAACTGATGCACTCTGGCTGCCAACAACTTCTGTGTGTGTTACAAACTGCAATGATTCACAGACTTATTCGTGTCAATTTATTTGTAGTAAAATCTAAACTTGTTACGTAGCAGTAATGACTAATGTATATGTCCTGAACTAAATAATTGTGTGTACCTCTGCCTGTATGGATGATCTTATCTGTTGTTATTTAACGCTAATACTTGGGCGCACTAAATAAAATGCCATTACCATATATGTATATTCAAGTTAACGGATCTTTCTGTTTTATAAACACATGAATGATGAATTATCACTTATCAACTGGAGGCAATTGGAGTCTGTGTGAGATAACGATAACGGAGGTTCACTGTCCAATCATGTAATACAATAATTCTGAGTCAGCACCAAACAGGTGAAAATTTGATACTGTGCAATAACACAGTGATAAGAAAGACTGTCGATATTTTCCCTGTGTATAGGTATGTCAATTCGTTCCGCGAATTTATTTGTGTGTACCTGCTACAATATCGTGTACCTTATAAAGGAAGGGAGTATACACATAATGCAAAAGAATGGCGAAAGAATGGAAATATTGTTTATTATTGATGATGAGAGTGATATAACATGAGATTGATGATGATGTAAGGGTATTGTTATTTTTTTCGCACAGACAAGGCACGGGCACAATTTGCATGAACAGGATGAATAACACTGGTTCTACAATTTCAGATGTAATACGATAATATATACCGAGATGTGCATACGAATTATGTACATAGATATATGTATATGGTTATATGATTATGTCTTTAAAGTGTTGCACTATGGTAGTTGTAGTAGTGAATGAAGATGAGGATTGAGGATACATGAGACTAAAGTATTCAACATTTACTTTTATTGATATTTTCGATTTCCCTATGTGTTATTTTGTCTAGAGTAGAGTCACTGCCAAGTTTTCACTTTCTAAAAGGCAACTTAAAGTTGAATATTATGCACATTGCTAATTCGTTAATTATTCATATTAATAAACTGAATTCGCCATAAATGCATTAGTATTGCTGGGCCCACATAAGTAGTCGTACTTACGTGGGCAAAGTCATACGGTAACTACGACTACTTATAAGGGCCAAACAATAATTAGAAATATCCGGTATAGCTTTAATTGTGTGCATTATACAACGTCAAGTGTCTCAATTTGTACCTTATTCCTGTAAACGACAAGAACCTGTCTATTGAGACTGCTGTAAATATTTCTATGATGTTTGTGGAGTCAGCAACGAGTGTATTTGCTTAGTAAATGGGCAGAACGTTTATGTAAATGTAAATGTTTATATTTTATCGTCAGCAGAAGAGTTGCCTTACTGTGATGTTTCACTTGGGCTTTGAATTGTATGTGGTTGCAAATTGTTTGTGATATGATAATGGAGCCCGTGTTTGGTTTATACAGAACACAGCAAACGCGTGAAAATGATAAGGGAATAATCTATAGGAGCAGCAATAGCTGTTGTGTTTGTTTGTTGTAAAATTGTAAGTTATGTGAGTTGACCATAGAGGAGTGGTAACGTAATTGTGGATTCCTATGATGTCAGTTGTGGTAAAAAATAGTTTCACAATGCCACATAGCCTGCTGCCTGATATTGACAGATTGGAGGAGGAGGACGTTTAAGTGGAGTTTCGGTGAAAGCCAACTCTTAACTGATGATTGCATTTGAATTGCGGTGAGAGAGCATGAATTTTCTGGATTAATGTGGGTCGAGATCGTTATACTTGGCTTTGGCTCTACATAAATCCTATAAAACTATTCCATTCCCATACACTTCAGACTTCAGAGCTGTGCAAATTACCTTAGCTTCAATTCGGCCTTAGTATAGCAGTTTTGCTGTTGCAAATAAGTCAACTTTTGTTATTTCATGTGAGTCTATGACTATGTGACTCTGTTGCTGTGTACGCATTCGCACTCATTTTATACATGAAATGTGGTAGCAGCCGACACAGCAGAGCCGCAACTCGCGGATTTGCCATTGACTCATTCATTCTGTGTCTATGTCGCCCATGTCCAAAGTTGAACTATTTTCATTGTTGTTTTTACATCTCAACTTTTAATTCAGCTCGCGTGTCTTTCGTAGAAGTAGGAACTGTTTTCTTCTGAATGCTAATAAGTAATGTAATGAATAGCCACTGGACTTTGTGACTTACGATGACGAACAAAATATAGCAGTCGAATTGTGGTTCAGTATATATGGCGACAGTAAGTAATTCAATGTTAGAGGATAATAAAATAATATGTTGAGTGTAATTGTAAAACTAAAAGAGTTGTTAGTTTGCTTTGCATAGAAGTTGGTACTTGTACAATATGTACAGTTGCAGCAGTCCCACACATAGTCAGTCACATAGTTTGCAGTTTAGAGATTAGTACGTGGTAGTACAGCAGTCAACAAGATTAAAAATTCAATTTAGATTCACTCTCTATGCAGTTTCTCATTTGCTGCAGTAGACGCTAGACTAACCAAACCCGAAAGGTCAATAAGTTCATACAGCGGCAGTGTGACTAATAAAATATGATGTGTAATGTGTATCATGTACTATATGTACCACGTAAAGAATAATTGCAGACTTATTCATCCTTCTCTCCTATATTCTACTATGTGACATTTTTTAGTAAAGATGTTACAATACTGAAAAATTATTCAATAGATACTTTGCAGAGTTAAGTTTTTAGGTAAAGCATTACCACAACCACAGCCATTACGTAAACAATTCATGGTATAATTTGTAAGTTATGTATTTGTGAATGCATAATGATGTTTAAACTACCGAGTTGGCATGTAATAATGTCGGCTAGGTTGTATGTAGTATCTGTATAGTTGTAGATATGATCTGTGACAAAGAAAACACGTGTAAGCTGTGTATGCCATGTATTAGTCATCTTCTTATCAGGATCGGTATTATAATGAAACGATTCGATATGGTTGTTTTTCATTCATGATATAATGATCATGATGAGTGATTAGTAGAAGTATCTAAGTGTAAAATACTTAGGAGACTTACAATTTCTTCTTTACACAATTTCGTTCAAAATCTTACATTGTCTTCCAACTGTAGTTTCTTTAGGCCAGGCTTTATCCTTTATTCTTTACCACAGCAAAGTCAATGTAACCTCATAATGTCCCACTTAATTGCAGACGTTGACAGGCCGTAATGATAATGTAGTATGAGTATGCACATGAGTATGTACATTTTACATACTCATAATAATATGTAATGTTTACATTAACTGAGAATTTTACTTAAAAATAGAATTGTTGTACAATTTTATGTGCATTAGAGAAGTGAGATTTAAGTACACAGTAGCCAATTAATCTTATTTACACAGTCATTCATACTAAATCTATGGAATGACTAATATAAAATTAATGATATAATCAATGTGACTTGTCTATGTGGGAATTACATGTTGGTTACAAAAGTCATCGTCCGTCTCAATTGCTGCTTTGGATGAATTTGGATATTATGACTTTGACTTTGAATTAATAACTCTACCTAACCTACTTAATTAAGTGAGTCATTCTATAAAAGTATAAAGACAAATAAAAATGACATTAATCATACAAAATGAGTATTGTTACTAATAAATGATTTTTTTTCTCGAAATCCTTAATGCATACAAATTCTCACTTAAATTGCAGAAGTTTCCATACAAAAAGCAAAGGAGTTATAATATACATACATGTACCTTCTATCTACCTTCTATCTATGTGTATAGTAGCTCTTGGTTCTTAGTTAGTACACATATACACGATATTAGTATTGAATATTGAATGCATGTACATAATATACCTAAGGTGTATGTTACGCATGAAATATTATTTTTAGCGCATATAAAGTAGACGTACAGATGTATAAGATAAGACGCACTATTACTAGTGGTGTACATACAAACCCATGCACATTTCTCCGGATCGCAAATTCCCTACACTTTGAAATAGCATTTTATAATGTGTAATTCTCCGAATCCGAATCTTTATGTTATGCATGTACAGATAAGTATGTGATTAAAACAGTTTTTGTTATTAAAGTGTTTAATTTTCTTAGGTATAATACGTACTTTTATATCTACTAAATCTACTTAGGTATATATAGTTAATATAGTATAGTCATTTTGTAATGTAACATGTAATATAATTTTTTTGTCATTTTGAGTACGCTACTAATTATTACCAATTATTTAGAAACATTAGTACAAGTAAATTCATATCTGTGTCTGTATACAAAAGAATATTTTTGACAGCTTTAATGCAATAGAAATTCATAAATAGCATAAATAGGTATTTTAATTTAAATTCAGAGTAAAAATATCATTACACCACAGTTTACACGTAGACAAATCACTCTTTAACTTCGGACTTGTAATTTTTATTTCTATACGCAATAATTCTAATATTTGTATATACCTTAAAATTACATCAAATCATCATCGTTCCCCTTATTGGGGAGATTGGGGACTTTTTATTTGAATAATAAAAGGACATTCATGAACTAGTTGATTTTACTTTGGTTTGTCAAACGAAGTGGCTTTTGTAGGTATGCACTCTGGTCTGGATTTTATATTGTAGCATAAAAAGACGTGTGTGTATTTGCCTCACCTAGTAAAGGAGCGTTGAAGTTATTTGGTTGGATGTTGGCGGCACTACGAAATATTATCTTCCACAACTCGATAGCAGCCACTAATTGTTCTAACAAAAGTTTCATCTCGATTGAACAGTCCATGTCGTTCAGTCCATTCATAGTCCCGTCTTTACACAAGTCCTTATTCCCAGTCACACACTCGCACATAAATAGTGGAACATTTTGACTTTGGGTTGTTGTTTAGCAGATTAATATCCCTACCTGCTGATTTACACGTCTGTATCTCTGTATAAGTTGATGACTGTGTCGAAGTCAAATCTAAAATTGTAATAGACAACGCCCTTAGTAGTTAGTGTTTATTGTTAGCTCAATGTTGAACGAGATAACGTAAGTTAGATTATAAACGCATCATATTTCCACAATGCAGTTTTGAGTTCTAATTATTTGCAATTTTTATTAATTTAAGGACGAGGAAGTAACTGTTGCAGCACACAAGTGGAAACAACGGCTCAGAGTTCGATTTTGTCTTCGAACAATAATTGCAGTCATAATATTACCGATATAAACTGCAAGGATGTCACTAATAAAAGTTAAGGATGAGGAGAAGGAGTCCGTGTATGGATACGTATATGCTGTTTCTGGACCTGGTAAATAATTAAATATTTTATGTGATTTGATTTTAAAGTTTATAAAACCATTTTATATCTTTGCCATCGTATTCATTTATAAAGCCTATTTATTTTAGTACTGTATATTTTTAGTATCAATTCTGATCAAGGGCGTATCTTCTTATGGCCCCAC
>JABASD010002886.1:0-23227 GCA_019776165.1 Pogonognathellus flavescens
TTTAATGTTTATTGTTGCTGTTTACTATTGTGTCTATAATGGCAATCTCAATTTTTGAGACAATAAATATATATATATAAGAATCTGAATTTGCCGAAGCTCATGCTATCATCTTAAGGAGGATAATATTCAAACACGTTTGTGTTTGTAATACCTGAGAGCACGACTGGATAAAGAGTTACAATACTGGTATTGTTATATAGTCTAGATACTTCATTGTGTGTAAGATTTCCGTTTCTTCTTTTGTCCATTGAAGCAATGTCCGTTCTGCTGTGTTTTTGCTTAGTTGGATATAATTGCATTTTCTTTATAGTTGTTCTATATGAGTTATATGAATATACAAGCGAATTCGTACCAATCACCTCTCAACCTGTCAACGGACTCTGTTAAGGTCGATTTCGCACGCCCAGGCAAATCAACTAGAGTCGATTTACACTTATACAGTACGTACCTGTACTGTATATAGTAATAATATTATAATATTGTTCCACACTACTAATATCTATACTTCAATCCAATTACTCTTTCCTCATTGGAAATTACATCATTACTACAAGGAATAAGAGATATATTGCTACATCATATTCATATTTCAGCCTACAGATACATCTCATCAATACCTTTTAATTGATTTATTCTATTCTGTATTGCAATGAATACCTTCCTTAGTCCACGCAACGATCACGCTTCGTAACTGTGAGGTTGCATATATGAAGTAATAAGAGTATTTTCTTCATATGCAAATTTTATATTATGCCCAAAGTAATTTCCATTCTTTCATTCCAGAATTGCTCATCAGTTTTTTCCCCTCGTTTTTTGCTCATGGATACAAAATAGAATTATTGTGCCATATTATTGGCAAACCAATTACTCAAACGCATAGTACAAATGCTCCGGTCGGGTATGACAGGTGAATAGGTAATTAATTACTATTATTCTCGTTCCACTTGGCATGCCTGAAAAGAAAACTATGAAATTGCAATGAGTTTTTTACGCAGTGTGGCCTATGCCCAGTGTATATCGTAAAATCTTTAGTAGGGTTCTTTGCGCTGCTGTGCTGTTAACTCAACTAGAAGTGAAGTTAAGAAAGAGCTAGTGACGAGGAGACGACTGCATGGTGGGTTTCTAAATTCAACTGTAAGTGTAAAAATAGTAATATAACGGAGCTTTGCTGCTAAGTTTACTAGTACTTTTGCATTATTGTAGCTTAGCCTTTTCATACGGAGTTTCTAACTAAACACACGACCCCACATTTTGCTACAGCTTTTTAGCAAGTAGATATATTGTATGTATGAAATTGATATAAGATTGTGTAACCATAGCTTATCACATCTATAGTTATAGTTTAGTGTAGCGTAGTAGTATGTGATGAGTAAGTGTGTTTCCAAAATCACCGCAGTGAAAAAAACTGAAAATGTAAAGCAGTCAAAGTTTAGTCATGTAGCTTTCTCATTTTTTCCCAGTTAAACTTATGAATCTCTACTAGCGTTGTCTCCAAATGACTACTATAAAAATACAAAAAAATCATCTTCATCCTCATTGAGATTCGTAAAGCTGCTCAAAACTCCGTATACACATAACACATAATTTCGGAAACAGGATCTCAAACTTTCCCCAAAAATTTGCAAATTTCCCACATTCAAATAAATCTCGGGAATGTACATCTTTAATGTTGTGGAATGACTTCGCACCAATGTAATGTGGGGATAAGTACGTACACATAATGCATCGTATCACTACTATCTTCCCACTCAGCTCATGCATACTACAATGAAAACCTATTACATTGTACAACATATAACAGTACAGATACTGGGAGAGTAGCCTTAAACTCAACTTAGTAAAACTCGGATCCACAATGCAGATATATATTGCTTTAAATCCTCATCTTCTTACTCTTCATATTTGAAAGCACCAGGACTACTCTCTGTCTATACTTTACAAACTGGTAAGAGTATTCTGTTTTCACTACCGCATTGTCTCTCGTTGCTCTGCAACCGACATAAGACTGGATTATATATTTATGATCAGGTTTAGCCAAAAAGTACAGAATATTTTCAACCAACTTGGCTCGAGTGCTAAATAATAGCATCACTATATTCTTATACACTTACAACACTCCGTAGTCAGTCAGTCTGCATATTATAGTGATTCACTCCGTCCTAAACACAAAATTCTTTAGATATTATTTCCTTCAAAACTTTTTCATTACTTTACTACCTAAGTCCATACAAACTTCTTTGAAAAGGTCCATAGCTAAGACTGTTCAAGTGAAGACATGTGATACTTTAACAGTTTCACAGAGCGAAGAAGATAATAGCTATAAAAGTTGTACTACAATTAAATTCTCGCAAAAAATAATTGCCAAGGCTTTCATGCGTGAATACAAACACACGTCAGATAATAGATCCTTAGAATTTCTTGAGTTATTTGGGTGTTGCGTTGAGGGAAATTAATGAAAACGGTGGAAACTCAAAGGATGACTTGATGTACAAATAATTGGTGAGACCTGTCTAATCTGCGTGCGGATCCTTTAATCTGAGCAACATGGATGAGGTAAGCAAGAGAAAAGTATTACACAAGACTAGAAAAGAAATCCCGGTGTGCTGCAGATAACACAAGCTTGTTTGTAGTAAATAGATATCACAAGATGTTCTAGTTCTATATACTCTGCTAATGGATATATATATGTGTATATATCCCTAACTAATTTCTTAGTTGGTTGTTTTATAACTGTTAAGTTGTTCTTGCAGGCAGTGATCGTGGCAAACACACATCGTATCGCGTACACAGTTCTGCCTGAAATAGTTAGCAGGTTTTGTCTCATCCACTCTCTCGTTTTTCTTTATGCTCAGATGAATGGCCATACGCAACGCAGAGGTATGTTATGTGTATTTGTAGAAAGGGAAAGCAATGGAGCACGAGAAAAGAGAAGTTTTAAGACGGAGGTGATAGAAGGCAAGAGAGTGGATAGCGCCACACTGTACGGCGAATTAGCTAGAATCCAGTGCAAACACACGGCAGACTGCTAGACTTCCTTTAATTATTGCGATCCACAGTGTTCGCCTGAGTTAACCCAACAAGCCGCTAAAAGTAGTTAATGATTCTTTCCCGTTGCGGACTAAACACCAACCAAGTCCTTCTCCGAGAAAAGAAGAGCAGCCAAGCAGAGTTGAGCCTACTTTACTTTACTTTGTGTATATGTGATGCTGCTCCTGCTCTTCACTCCTCCTGATCGTATACACTCTATATCTCATTTACTACTTCTGTGTGGGCATTTGTGCTCCGTATAGCTAACAGAGAGTACAAAAAGACGAAACATTTCAGTTGAGCCGAGTGAGTAAAGCAAAGTGGCAAACGTGAAGTCAACAAGAGTGTTCCGAACTACACTGTACTACTAAAAGAGTAGAAAGTACATTTTATGTATATAGACTGAAGGTTTGGAGTATGCATGTAGGTATGTTATGTTGTTGAAATATATGAAGGGAAAAGTAAATGCTTATATCGTTTGTAGTTGTGGAGTACTACGGGAGTAGTATTAGAGCAATAAGAAAGATTCAGATAGGGAAGACAGGCTTTGACAACGAGAAGGCATGCGGAGCAAAAGAGGATGCTAAGGCAAAAGTAATTTCTTGCAAGAGAAACAGAATCATCAAAACTATAGCCAAACTCCGGCAATTTCTAGCGTCTGATGATCTACAATAAAGAAACTGCCTTGTATCTTATCTTTAACTTACACTGTCTTGTCTGTCCATCCTAAGTAGTGGAGTACACCAAAGTTCTACTGCCAGAGCATTATTTTGATTATACCCTATTTCCACTTCTTCATTTAATCGAGCACAAATTTTTGACGTTCTCCTCATGCTCTTCTCCATGAAATTATCATTTCTATTACTTCAATAAGATATATGCCATTAGGCACTGCACATTATACACAGTCACATAATGTGCTAATTTAGAGATCAGACCTTCATCATTATACTAAAATATTTTAACGTAAAACATTTACAAAGAACATTTATTAGTACAGTGAAAATTGTTCTTGAAATGACCTGTGTTAAAATGAATTAATAAAAATTATGGGAAATAATAATTAAATTTTAAAAGGCTGGTTGTAAAGATATTTATCTACAGTTGGCAATTTTTATACTTAGTAAGGAAATGGGAAGCATATAGCATAGCATACATATAAGTAAGTACTTTACTGGATCCGTATGCCTTTTTCTCCACATACATGGACTTTGTTTCATCATTTTGTACTAATGAGGATACACAAGAGAGAAACCGATAAATTCCTAATTTTGCCATAAAATGGTAGTGGTAAACTTCAATGTAAGAAACATATAAACAAACAATGCATTTTCAGGAAGTAACAAATTCGAGGGGGCTACAACTACAAGTAGACAAAGCATTAGAGCATTACAAAGTCTTCACATCCAATCGCCATCTGTAAAGCTTACTTTTATACATTTTTGAAAAATTTATAATGCTCATATAATTTGGAATCACTTAGAAGAATGAGAGGAATTCGACTGTCATTATTACTCACTCATTTAGACAGACAAAACGAGATTAAGCAGAATAGGAATTTCAATTTTGAATTGATTTTCAAGTGGCTAAGCCTGTTTTTACAGAAAGATAAAAAATTAATGAACATGCATAACTCGACGGCGCCTGGCCAAATCAAG
Source organism: Pogonognathellus flavescens (assembly GCA_019776165.1). Classification (NCBI taxonomy): domain Eukaryota; kingdom Metazoa; phylum Arthropoda; class Collembola; order Entomobryomorpha; family Tomoceridae; genus Pogonognathellus; species Pogonognathellus flavescens. The sequence continues at coordinate 4,689 of JABASD010002886.1, forward strand.
AAACAACACAACACAGTCTACTCGTGAGTACTACCTCATTCTTCATCTCTGCTAATGTATTGCTTGCGATGATTCCTCTTAGTAAATATTATTCATGACGAAGTGTAGCGTGTATAGTAAAGGCAGAATAAACAAAAAGTCTATAGCTATGCGCAACAATAGTAAACTGTAGACATTAAATGGAATTGTGTGAAAGAAAGGAAAATGAAAATTGGCGATGCATCCCATTTCACCATTAACATCCATCCATAGCTCTAGCACTTTCCTTTTTTGCTTTTCGTATTCCACCACTCGTAAAGAATTATTCTGTGAACTCTTCTAGACTTTTGCTAATGAACGAACAAAACTCTTATTAGTTAGCAGCTCGCAGTTCTCCACTTTTCTGCTAGTCCATTAGGCTTTGAGTAACAAAATACTAAATACGATCTTCGCTCTCGTAGTTTTCCATCATGCAGCAAGTTTCAAATGGGCAACATTAAAACTGAAGCCTGAAAATACTTTCACGATGGCGTGAGCTCACTATGTACAGTAAACAGAAAGCACACTCACACAAAACTAAAAACAAAGCATGCAGCTCAGACCTGTACAATTTTTAACAGAAACTGGAATCCAAAGAGAATTATCATTAACTGAATTTATTTGGACGGAAAATTATTGCATGTGCTTAGAGTGGACAGAATGAATTCGTAAATTCACGTATAGAAACAAGGAACAAACTAACGCATAAAAAAACAGAAGCCTTTTGTAGCAAAATAACCTAAACGTGCTTCCCAATAATATAATACACCATACACCCCTAATTTACTCCCTAATTGTAAGCATAGATTCACAAAGGTATGCCTATATAGACATTTTATACATACAACTATGCAGATAGAACTACCTTTTGTATACCTGTAGGTAGTTTATTTAGCACATACAGTTTATACACAGAAGTTCATACATATAGTGCATGGCACTCATTGTCAGTAAATACAACGACGACGGGATGGATGGTGTGATGTGTTTTGTGTGTATAGACCTATACACTCAAACACGGTGTATTATTCAAGAGTTGTAAGCTGAAGCAGCAGCAGCTACTTTTAGGGAACGTTTGCAGACTGCCGAATGGCATTGCATACCCATGCAATGCATCGTATACGTATAAATACAGTAGAAAGCCCTAAAACATGTAGGCAGTTTTGCACAGCAGTGTGGTAAGTACAGTTGAGCAGAGTTTTGGAGGGTAAGTAAGGTAGCTGCGAGAAAAATATATACACTATTCCGTCCTGTCCGTCTCCTAGTGGAAATTAATCATTGCATTTCATCACGAAATATTGCACAACGAACAAACCCACTCCGAAAACATCCGTATATTAATAATAATAATAATATTTCGAGCAGGTATATAGGGAAGTCGAGGAAAAGGTGTACATAATATTAGTAGTAGGGAAATAATATTATTATAGCTGACCTAGCTGAAAACTACTTATTAGTTACGTAAAAAATGTATATGCATAGAAAACTATGATGATGGTACAAAGCTGTCTCACGTACATGCATGTATGTGAATCACATAATATATCATCGTATGTTATGTGTAAATATATTAAGCCTGCTCAAATTAGTGCACCTTCGTGAATCTCGAGAACTAAAGGTATAATAACAATATATTGTGAACTAAATACAGCAATTCCATGAATAGAAATACAATATACTTACTTCACCTTGCCTTATTCACTTATGTCGCACTAATGTATTATACAATGTGATGTAGTATCAGGTACATGTACAAAGAACCTGAATAAAAAACTGTGTAATATAAAGCGGGTGGTTTTGCCCAAATTAAAATGTAACAATGAGCACGAGGTATGCAGTTTCTGCGTAGCAAATTGACAGATTATTTTTGGCATTTCCGAATGTTGAAAAGACAACTCATTTATAAAGCGGGAAATGAATTGTCCATAAAATTTGTAAGGATGTCAGCATGTCGTGATAGTTATTAGAAAGGAAAAGCCCGGACCCACTATTTTATGTCTATCGCCTATATTTTTCATGATCTAATTTTCTCTGAGAATTAAAGGTCTGCACAATTCAATTCCGTCCAATCCAGGCAATCCAATCATCAAAAGGTTTTTCACTTCGACTTGACTATGACTACTCGTGTACGTTACTCATGTACAACAACATCAACCAAAATACCAACTCTCATCAAACTTAAGACTCCACTACTTATTGTTACTACTTAGTTACTGCTTACTTATATATTCCGTCATTTTGCCATGCTATCATTATCATACTACATGTGATTCTAATGAATTTGACATTGTAGTTGTGAGCTGTAGTGGTGTGGGTGCAAGCAGAATGAACAAAAATATGTTCAGCTTTTCATATACCAAATATTATTATTATTACATGTACACCTTAACTATACATAGGCAAGTTGATAAAAAAACGTCAACCAAACAACATAATAGTATCTACACAACGATACTTGTCCACAAACAAGCTCTATACTATATAAGTAGTACAGAAACCAAGTCAATAATAACATTATTATCATGAGTATGTGACTGCACCTTTGTAATGTAGTGTAAAAGGTGAATTGAATAGAATGTTGGTTTCGTTCTTATTATTAGTCATCAGTACGGTGCATTATATACACAAACGGTATGTTGGTTGGCTGACATTCGCATACACACGTAAGTATACGAAACAAACAATAATGTACATAATTCAACGGAATGAGAGTAGAGATATATTATGGGAATTGAGCATAGCATAAGTGCTTACGCTCATTTACTACTTATAATACACGTAGTAGTGCTTTTACTATACATATTATTATAAGTATTACACACATGCACACAGAAAACTTCTCTCATTTCTCTTACCACATTCAGCATACCTATCCACCGACATTTATTTGGAATGACGCGACGAGGACGACGAGCCCAATAATTTCCTGTGAAAAAGACACCTGGCATCAATCAATAATTAACTGAAGTAATTAGTAATATTTCGTGATGTGCTCCATATATTTCTTTCTAGAAAAATTACTGCCTCTCATCATGCACCTTGTGTGCGCCATCATTCCCAATTACTCCAGTTAATAACTTTACTTCTAATATTATTTTTCGTATCAACTACCTTATGGCTCCTCCGTCTCAACTAATATTCAACTATTCCATGCTGGTTTACTTTACTTGCCATTAGTTTACTTTACTTTCCCGGTTTTCCTTGCTGCTTCACTGCTGCAGTGTGTCCTGGTAATATATAATGTGTTAGCTTCTTATGTTTCTCCTATCTTGTCTTATTATCCGGGTTAATGTAATAATAAAAGGGTCTTTACCTTACCTCCGCATTTATCACACACACACTACCTATATGTACTTCTCTCTATTCCTGGCGAGTAGGCATTCCCCTTTCATTTCGTTGCATGTGAGAAACGACTCTCTGCCGTTAGCCGTTTCTTTGTGTACGGTGTTTGTACGTGTACGTGTGTATTCCATATGAGTAGATACCCTTATTAGAACGAGTTAAAAACTTACATTTGGAATCTTGCGACAGTAATTTTTCCATTATAATTTTCTTCTCTCCATCTCCTCCCACTCGTTCTTCACGTCAACATACATAATCATAGCTGTCGCGTCTTTTAAAGCTCACAAAACGCCTTTCCTTAATTCTACTTTATATCACTGTCTGTAGCTTGATTAGATTACACTACATGTATTTAATTTACACACTGTAACTGTACCTACTATAGTCATGCTTAGATACGTAGGAGAGTCAGAGACTGATTCCGTAATTGTATTATGTAAGTACTTTATTGCTTTGTGGTCGTACTGTGTCAATTCAACGTATAAGACATTGCATGGTTATACTAGTGTGTAGGTATCTAGAATTTATATAGAAAATCAATCAATATTTAAATGCATATTGTCTTCCAAGAATATTGCGTTGTTCATATACTTACCAGGAGTTATACTTGGATAAAAAAGGCCATAGGGAAATATTTTTCAGAGTTAAAATGGTTTTGGCGTAATTTTTTTCGACGCTTCCTCACATACCGTTAGAACTTTGAGTAGGTATACTTAGAAGAAAGATCTGCCTAAAACTTAGTATTTTTCAATTGAATACACATACAAAGTAAGTTACTTTCGTACATTTGGCCATCAAAGTATACTTCAAAGCATCTCATCTGAAAATAAATTTGCGATCGGGCTACTAATTTTCTGTTTCTTCGTGTCTATATCGATCTTTATGCTCCGTCAGCCCACTTTAGTTTGTCAGATCCTACAGGCATTATAAAAGTTTGGAAATAGTTTGACTTCCCTGCGATTAAACTTAAGGCAAAAGCCGTTCTTTTCATAAAGCAGAGGAAGTATGGTAGGTTATGTTATGACTCACAACTAACTGTACTGCAATCACCTTTACGATTATTACTATGTAGATAGATAGATAGATACGATGTTTATCAGCCAAGATTCTAAGATTCGACTATATCGCAACAAACTTCCACAAAGTAATAATACCCTCTTCGCAAGACTAATAGTATCAAATAAATTTACAAAGTAAGAAAGAACAGGTTCATACATCACTTGAACGAATGTTCATACTATACAGTATGAAATTAACTAATATAGAAAAATTGACATCATGTCTCATAAATATAATTTAATTTGTAATATGGGTTCATTAAAGGCACAAATAATTCGCTCAACATTCTAATAAATGGAAACTAGTCACTGAAATTCATCGCAGACAGATCAAATTGATATAAACGGTTTTTTCGCCATTATAATTTCAGAAATACACAATAAATAGTATACCTAGGCTGAGACTATAAATATGGGTAGGTCCTCAGGTACCTATTTCTTTTAATTACCTGGTACTCTGTTTAAGTGAATAATAGTATGAATCTATTCTTATAATACTAATATACGAATTTAACGAAGCAGAAAAATTAATTATCAACTTATTATTGTTATCAAATTCACCTACATAAATACTCGTCTAAAATAAAATTGCCTTTGAACCAGTAGAATTAATTAAAGACGGACAATGAGACAATCGCGGAGAAGAGGGGGAACTCGGGATGAAGAACAAACACCGAAATTACTTTAGTCTCATTCTCATCTGCACATCGATTTCATTTCAAGCGTTATTGTTTGTATCTGGACATAAATAGAATACACACTCACATACTGAAAGAAAGAGTACCTATACACAAATGGACATTACGCAACGAATGTATGCGTCCATAATGGATTCTACGCTTGGACTTAAATTCCCATTGTGGAAAAATCTACTAAGGCAAAATAGCAATAAATTCGTACAGCGAAGACAAAAAAGATTAATCCACTTTCTTTCCGGCCTATGAGACGTGCTGTTATTCACGATATATACATTCGCGTTTTTATCGATTTGACGACGCAAAACGCATCATCAAAAGCAACCGGCTTCCCCTTAAATCTCTACTGTCTTTCGCTCTTTTCAACAAATAATATCATGGGCATAAAATATCCTGACTTGTCTTGACTCCTCTTCCACTGCTATTCATTCCATCCGTCCACGTATAAATACACAAACCCTCCAACTATAGAATTTCCTCCTTCTCTTAGTTTGATTTGCCACTTTCGTCATATCTGCAATCCCAGCCAAAATACTCGTCCTCACTCACACAAATATCCTACTACCCGTTTCAGAGATATTAGTAGTTTACCAACATCTATTTATATTATTATATAATACTGTTATTACTTTGCTTTTTAGGCCGTACACACAAATAACACACACACAAACAAACGCCACTACTCACTCACTCACTCACTTACAAACACACTCTCGCATACATGCTCATTCTTTTAACATTACTAATGCAAGTATATACATATCTCTCTGTGTATGTGTACACACTAGACACACTTATACGTATAAAGTCCCTCTCGTCAGTCACTAAAGCTCAATTGTTCTTTTCTTTAGCGTTACACATACTTACATTAGTGATGTTCCGTTTCATTGCTTACTACAGACTCTTTGATATAGTAATACATATACAGAAATGTATATGTGATAGCATTATAACGTTTATGGTACACACAAGGAAGAGTGTATACCGACTTATCTTTGTGAGCTGAGAACATTAGATTTTCTATCCGACTCCAACTGTCATGATTTCTTCTTGCTGCTAATGTCTGTCTAATAATAATCTGAATGCTTGGCTTGACCAACTATTAAATGAATGGATGTACAGAATGGGATGAGGACAGTTATTAAGGAGTATAAGGAGACGATGGGTTGTGTGATGTAACGATATGAGAGGGGCATGAAGGGAATGGCAGGCAAGTCAAGACAATATAATATTTTACAACTTGACTTCAATCTTTCGGCTCGGTTCGACTCTGTTCTAATACGGCAAACATTCAGACTCACTCTCTCCATTCCTTCCACACTCATTAATCAACGCTGCGTTGGAATTCGCCGTGTAATATAGTATTAATAGGCACAGGTGTGTTCTGTCAGCAAAAGAAAGGAATCTAGTGGCTCCTACAGAGTTGAATTCCCTCCTCCAACTCACAATTTGCATATCACGCAGCCACTAATTATACGCCTATGCTTCCAAGAGAAAGACTTGCGTTAATTAAAACGCGAATCCAAGTGCTCAAGTGCTAAGCGTTCAAAAGCACAGGAGAGGACGAGAGAAATTAAAACACAGTCATTATGCTTGCCATGCGCCGCAACAACATTCGTTCTATCTTGCGGCTCCACTCTTCCCAGCTTTTCATTAAGCCAGGCTCAACTTTGGTACGTGTGTGGTGTGTAGGCAAATTATAGCCTCGCTTTCCGCTTTGTGCTACCTTGCCTTTATCATCGTACATTTGCGTGTAAACACAATACTAATACAAATTGCATATACTCATGGATGAAATATATTATTACTGCGTACTTATAAGGTGAGTGTTGAAAATCTACGTAGATGGTCATATTTTATATCTCTGTGTGGTTGTAAAATAATGGTTACGCATTTATGTATGCTAGTATAGTAATAGTAAATTTATTTTCAGATAATATTTTATACTGTCTGTAGTATGAAGTATACTGGCACAGTAGAATTCATTCTGAGTGCAAGGTAAATTAAGTAAAGTAGTAAATTAAGCAATTTACTATTTCTCCCGTGGATTAAATTATAGGTGTGCACCGTGGCTATTGAATCCACATCGTGAAGTGCCCAATTCACTATACGGCAATCTAAAAGGGGCAATGAGCAGATGGTTTAATTTTCTTAAAAGTTTCATTGTGCTATTTTCCTTATACGCTTTGTTACTTAAAATAATAGAAAAACAATTATTGTTGATGTTTAGGGCACGTACGGACTGAAAATTGGCGATACAAACTAATTTCCTATATAGCAAGTTTGAAACTAGGTATATATAAAATACTAATGCTGTTTACTATGCTATACGAGTAAACAAACATGTAGTTCTGTGGAGCTGTACAGAAAATGAGGGCAAAGCAAGATAGGGCAGGGCCGGGCTTTTAACGCTGGTAGCTGCTGAGGAAGTGGGTAGTAAAGGCATTAGTAGTGGATAATAGAATAGAGAATGAACAAATTATATTTGTAGTTGAGTATTTCGTTTCATCTCATCGGCTTAATTGAACATTAAAGACTTCCTTTGATTAGCATATCATAAATTGAATGTAAAGTTACGATAATGTATGTGGAGAGTGAAGCTTGTTTCCATTTACATCTGTATGTATTTAAGGCTATACGCCGATGACGACGTTACAGTTAAAAAGGAAGCGATGCTGGGAAACGTACCTTGTCTTACTTAATATTAATATATTTTATAATGTACACAATGGTATACGTATTGTAGTTGCTCGTTAACTATGACACACAGAGCGACACAAAGAGGATACGGTTAAATGCTCTTGCATTAAATTATTCTAAGTGTATGCGAAAGTTTTAGATAAGAGTCGCAGCGGCGAATTTTACGGAAGGAAGAAACACGAAGCCAAGGAAACGGAGACAAGAGGCAAAGAGCCATTAACTTTATTACGTACTTGCTACTTAAACTAAGTTCACCACAACAAAGGAGAAAGGCCTGGCAAGATTATAATTCGATTTCTTTAGCTTAATTTAATGCGATCAATAAACTGTTTAGGCTCCTCCGTCTTGGAAACATCCGCCATCACATCAGTTAACATAAGGAAAAGGAAAAGCGAACTAACTACTGGTAGTAGTAGTAGTAGTACTAGAAGGCCTAAGCGACTTGTAGTCCCAATCAGCCTCTGTCTGCATGTTATCTTGGTAAGTAAGTTAAGAAAGCTCGGAGGCAATCACAATTCCGAAAAGCAAGCAAATAATAATAAGTAAGAAGAAGCAGTGGCTACCCGCCCAAGTAATCTATAAGTAGGTGCTTCTCTCCTTTGCTCTGACCTCCATGTAGCAGTTGTAGTCGAGGTAGTGGGTAGAAGTCGCTATGGACGCTTATGCCATGTCAATCTACTTTTGCACTACCACGGTGGTCGTGTTGTTCTGTTTTCTCTGCTTTACCATTATAGTCAAAATTCAAGTATAGAATTAAATCGTTGTTATGCTGTGCTGGGAGTCTTATTGGAAACCTCCCACATCCACATTCAAGTCAAGGCGAAATCCATGCCAAACTTGAGTCAAGTCTGCTTACTGTATTTTTGCATTATTTGGTCATGTTCTACAGTGTTATATTATTCAGTGTGCCTACATTATACATAACAACTACTATTAAAACAATGTAATTTCTGTGCTAATTCCCATACTTCTCTTGTATTTATTATTATTTCTTGTTAGTCATTACAGAAGTACCTAGTCTATAGTACTGCCCGTTCATTGGGAGGTTGCCTTTAGAACGCCTTTGATTTAACCAGGGGAAAAACACACTTTGTTATAAATATATTTACGAGTAAAGTCCTTATAATACTTACTTGTGTGTTGGATTGGTTTGCATTGCATAGCCTTGTCTTATTGTGTCTCTCTCGTTTCTTATGTATGTAACTATATATATGTACAAGTGTATATACAATTGTGTTTGACTTGACTCATGAGGCTGGCTGTGTGTTATTTCTGATTTAATTTGATTTCTTTTCTTTCATTTCATTTCATTACATTTGAAAATCGACCTGACTTAATTGGACTCACATCAAAAGCGTTTTCAATTTCAGTTCCTTTCATGTGGTTAAATGCCTGTCAGACAGGGTTGAGTGAAGAAGAGTTGGCGAAACGTAAGGCGGATATTAGCAAAAGCGGAGTAGGTATGGATTACCATTATAGTTATTATGTGTAGTATGAACATACAGCTAGAATATATAGTATGTGCTTCAACTACGATCTCAACCTCAATCCACAGCAATCAAAGCAGAAAGAACTAAGCAAACCGCACTAGTTACTCCTATCTGCACCAAACGAAGCCTTTAGCAGAAGAGTGTTGTTTACTACGTGGATAAGTACCTTTGATATTTTTCGTAGTCGTAGCACAAGTCTATTTCGTCCATATTTTAAACTCAAGCATCATTTAATACACTCTGCAATATATACAATGCTGTAAATTCGTCTAGTGGAAGGTTCGCTTGTGTTATGGGGTATATATTCTATTTTATTGCATAATCACTGACAACAATATAGTTCAAACAACAAGCATGGCTGTACAATGTACTGGTAAGCTATAAATGATGTTGGTAGCGAACAAGATTCAGCTGTAGCTGTGAATACTTATAAATATAAATTCCTGTATAATTTGCATAGAATTTTTTTGATTATCTCTTAAAACCCCAAAAGCAAAACCCGACCTGCCAACAAAACGAGTAAAATAAATCTGTACACGGTGCTAGTTAAAAAATGCAATTGTATCTGTGTAGTAATCTGTCTTAAACGCGTACGTGTATTTATTATGAGGTTGTGCGATGTAAAGCTGCTACTTATACGCAATAATACATACCAGGGCAGTGTTAATACACGATTAGATTATAGTGGGCTTCTCTTTTTGACTGACTACAAATAGTGATGTATAATGTATAACAGAAATAAGTTAGTTTCAGACGCTTCTGACTTTATTAGCACACCAGCTGTGTGAAACTTGCTAAAATCAAATAAAAATTCTCAAACTAGATTCCTTCATTCTATTTAATCGACTGTAAGTACAAATAGGCCCATATTTTAGCTCATCAGATTGATGAGGTATCTAAAGTTGCACTGTACGCATTGTAAACTTGAATTATTCCTTTCAATCCACAATTGAGAGAAAGGAATGTGAGTGAGCTCTTTTCTTGGGTCAGAAGATCAATGCTCTTGAAATTCAGAAGAAAATCAATCGAGATAATGGGTAGCTGTAGCATAAAGGAAAATCATATCTCATCTCAATGACTTTCATCATTATTACGTAGGTATTCGCTACATTACATTACATTATTACATTCAACCGAGCTCCAACAGTCAAACTATTTCTCGTGTTTTGCTACATTAGCATTATTATCGTAATCGAACAGAGACTCAGGTAGATAATATGATTTACAATGAAATCAAGTTCATTTTATAGTTCAGATATTCATGCACGTATGCATTCTACTATTATGACGATAAGTGTCATGCAAATGCGTGAGTGTGAACAATATTGACTATTGAGCAAAGAAAATTCCTCTCGTGTACATACACACATATCACATTACTTGGAAAAGTAATATTGTTCTCGAACTATTAGCTATATTATAAGACCATTTTCCTATAACGCTTCGAGTGTCAAGATAATAGTTACCTCCACAAGCGAGTTCAAATTTTGTAAAAAGATCTCATACCAAAAGAGTCACATTCAAAGAAATGTCGTGACAGGAGAGACAGAGATTTTTTTCCTCTTTTTCTACCATGTGAACAATTTGGAAGAGGACCCCCTGTTCAGGTCATGTCAAGGGTGAGCCCCATAGGAGATGATGGATTAGGGATTTTTGATTAATGCAGTATGATTGAAGCGATTAGCTCGTTAAGAGTTGGACTTAGTCAATACCATAATATACTTAAATGCATACACAAAACATATGCACTGAACAAACTTACTTCTTAGGTAAGTCGATGAAGCAAACACAGCCCACCTGAGTTGGTCTTTAATGAATGCTTTTAACTCAGACTTAAATAATGCGTGCTTAATAATAATACACGTAGATATTACTGCAGCATATTTTTGTTTGTAGTGCTAGTCTATAACACTGAAGTCATTTCATTGGTTTTCAGTCGACATATCTACGACTCTATGTTTTCTGTATGGCTCTATAGTAGTAAACTTCGGTCGTGCCGACCAGCTTGGAATACATTGTTACATCTCGTCGTGATTCAGCAAGAAAAGGAAAAAGAAAGATGCATTGCTTTACATAACATCAAACACACACACATACAAGGCACAGTCACATTCGTCCCAGCAACAACACAAAACGCATGAGAATTTCATGTCCATGTCCGCCGTGTCTAACGAATATGGATCCCATACATGGAAATCCTATATAATATGCACTAAATATTTCTTGCCTTGAACTTCATATCTACATAGGGCCCAATCACACAACACTTTTATGGTGCAACAGCCACGCTCAACACAAATGAAATCAATTCAACTCTTGACTAACCATTTTTAAAGCATTTTTTGTTATAAATTATAAATTACCTACCTCTCTCTCTAGTCTTAGAAATACTAAAGCTACTTACTGTGCCGTGTATTGTGATAAACAGCGCATTCCATATAATACCTACATAATGAGTAATACTGTCGTATTCTGAGTATAGCACACAGATTATATACATTGTATTGTTAGAAAATATATCACACATCTCATTCCTCCTTTAGATTACTGATACACGTACAAACATTGTGACAAATGAATAGGAGTAATGTAACTTTTCTTTGCCGTCGCTCCCAATGTCTTGTGAGGTTTTCCACGAGTCACGACGTCCAGTTGACACAGTCAGTGTAACATCAAACTAATCTAAGTTGACTGAACAATTTTCTACTGGTTGGCTTGACATGGCGTGCCCTGCTCAAGTCAACTTGTCAGTTTAAGTTTTGGAAACTTTAATTTTTATGTGCGAGACTAAAAAACACAACCACATCATCTACACACACGCTTTCATTCTTCTTACACATGAAATCAGTTCCATTCGTTTGTAGTATTAAATAGTACAGGTGAAATTCTTAAATACATCTGTGTAGTATTTACATATCATATGTGTACATACCCTCACCTTACTTGAGTTGAATTATTTTTATACCATATGCACACTCTATTACTACTCTATATGGCAATTCATTTAATAAAATCTCATTTTCATGGACAAAGCCCTAAACTGAAATGAGTCGACATGAGTAAAAAAACCAGGCTTAGGCTCATCTGTAGTATACAGAGAGATATCTTATTTAAGGAAAATAAAATACATATTTTGGTGTCTTGAAAGTCAGAGGGGAGTCAAGCTTAAGATCATCTCAAGACATCTTCTTACTGTCTTAGGCGACGAAATTCCCATACGAAAAAAGAATCTCATATCATATTATCATATCACACTAGTTACAGTATTATTATTATTATTTTATTTGTACCTATTTAGATACGCTTGCCTATGCATGTGTATCCTATACATATAATGCCTAGTGCATATTATAACCGCTTGCCATGTGTGTAGAATGCATACTTAAATATATCACACTATCTTCAAGTATGCAAGCAAAGTTAGGTAACTGATACACACACTGTGCATTATAAGTGTTTGTGTAATGTAAATCTGTGTCCTGACAGTGTGTTCGTCAGAAACGTACTACATAACTACATCATCTAAGCGAGTTTTTACTACTGACAGCTATAACTACTACTGCGCGATATTATAAGCAATTCCTTAGTGTAGCTTACAGTTTGTACTAATATGTAATAATATAATGATAAGAAATACTTAAGTGAATGCCTGGTGCAAGTTATTATATAAGATACGTAGTCTGGGTTGCTGCTTCGTAGTGTAAGTATCAAAAATCTGTAAAGTTAGCAAACTACAATGTGTAAAAGTGTACTAAATTTAAGAAATTTGTATCGCTAATCATAACCTAAATGTAGCTACATTAAGTTTTACATCTATTAGTGAACATTAAAAATTCGTCGAAAGCAGATTTCGAAAAATATCAGTGTTATTGTGAAGTGTAACAGAGGAATTTCCTTGCTCTGATGGTTGCACACTGAAGTCCTGAAGACCTGAGTCCGAATATGCAAATCATCAACTGATAAGAACATACAACTGAAGCTCAAGGTCTAAAGACGCCAGAATAAGAAGACGAAGAAATTACTTGTAAACTTAAATATTCTATACCTTACATACAAAATGAAGTGTTTAAACTAACTAATGTACTTACCTATACCTGAACTCGACAAATAGCAGCAACCCAGACTCCCTCACTCTAAACTCATAGCTATCTCTAAAATGTAATGCAAAAAAGTGAGTGTAAAACTGTGGTATGATAAACCTATAAACTTGTAAACCATACATATCGGTAACCTATAGTTGCAGGCCTGATCCTCCTGCTCCTAGACAACTTACTATATAGCACAGAGGACGAAACACATGTTATATATGGTAACAAAACATGCAGTATACTTTGTTGAAACACTATTGTAACAAATAATATTATAAACTATGTCAACTCACACAATGAAACACAAAAAGACAAATTTATATATTATAAACTATGTAAACTGAAACAAGAAACACAAAAAGCTAACTTGTAAAAATGGTTCCAAAAGAAAGGGACACAATTTGTAATTGTAAAAGTCTTCGAATAATGAAAATACCTTTAAACTATAAATATCGCTAGTTGTAGGCCTGATCACCCTGCTCCTATTGATAACCTACTACATAACACAGAAGACGAAACACATACACGGTAACAAAACACGCAACATACCATATTGAAGCAATATTGTAGCACATAATATTATAAACTATGTTAACTCACACTGAAACACAAACAGACAAATTTATAATGTTATAAACTATGTAAACTGAAACACCGAAACACAAAAAGCTAACTTGCAACAACATGTAATGAGAAAATGATACATATGTGGTTGAATCAATCAGAACTACTCGAAATTAATGCGGTTAAAATAAGCTAATATCATGATTGGTTAACATGGATAACTTAATATGGAATGGTCCCAGAAAGGGACACAATTTGTAATTGTAAAAGTCTTTGACTGTATCAATAAATCATTATTATTATTGAATTAGGCGCCTTCAATGAAATTGTCGTCTCCAGAAAAGAAACAAATGTTGCATAACCCCACAAATGCTTATTATCATAGCGGTAGATACTGCACAAATATGGAAACTACCTAGTAGAGTGTCTCTCCTCCAACTAAATAACAAAAGAGCTGTCTGACGTTCATTATTGTAAACTTTAGGGATACAGCGGAATAAAATAAATTAATAGGCGAAATTTGCGAAATATAGAGCGTTTTATTTACAGAATTAATTTATTTTACGGAAATAATATTTGACAGGAAAATTAAATTTCGTTTTAGGCTATTTTCAGACAGCCTTTAATGTCATTCTTAACTTGAACGGATGTTTAGATAAGAGTTAGCACCCCTTCCATCATCCCCTCCCCCATACCTCTACTGCAACATCTCTCTTACTTATTAGCGTTGAGAGGGGTGTTTGGCAGAGTTCAATGATTTTGTGACTGTGAATATTAATAGATAAGACAAGGACATCTAAAATAGAATGGTTTGGAGAAATTTGGGTTGGTGAACCAATAAAGATATTAATATTAGAAGAATGTACAAACCGAGGAAAAACTCAGAAGTAGTGACTTTGTTGTGGTTAAAGGTTGTACGTAATAACGTAATGGGGAAATGTGTTGATATAAGATATAAAAAATTGTATGTTGAATACAATGATAATTTTTGAAATAATATGCAGGTACTCCAGAGTGGTATTCCCTGTCTGTTTTATTTGCTTTAATCTGATGTACTGGCTCACCTGTCTACACCTTTCGGACGTTGTATCAGACGATTTGATATTAATGCGTTCGGAGTAACACATTGAAGTAACTCACCTATTACTAGAAAGAAGAAAACGGTCCAAGTTGTGGGGAAGCAGGACCTACGAAAAGGGGAAATAGACGGTGGAAATCACAGTAAAATAAACTTGGGCTTGACCAAAATCTTGTATTGACGATAAATTCACATTTTGTTATCAATTTAAATATGAAATGTTGATATCATAAATAAATAAATATAGTAAATAAATCGGATAAATAAAATAACATTGACTTCACACACAATAGAATCAATTGACAAACAAATTACTATTAAAATGATTATAATTAATTGAAAGTATTAGCTCTTAATCAAATAGTTATTATAATTTGATGAGTTTAACGAGTTTGATGAGATAATTGGATCTTTCTATACAGGGTATGATTATTGTCAATTTGTAAATCCTCATATGAGGTTATATTAAACGATTCAGTGATCTTATTTACGCATTCAAGTAGTACTGACTCAATACAAAATAAGCTAAATGTGACAAAAGTTCTCGACCCCTCGGAAGATAATATTTATTACAAGTAACTTGCAGGGTTGGCTACGCTCTTAAATGGTAAACTTTCTTCATAAGTGAAATATCAGAGATGAAAATTTTCTGTCTGTTTTACATGTTTAGACTCAAGTCATTTCTGAATACTTTTGAAGGAAGACCCATTCTACAATTGTCAAAACCTGTCCGACTTTCAAAGCTATTGCTAGCGAAACGATGACTTGCTCTAGTTGTTGCATAAAATACTTTGATCAAAAAAATTGCACCAATAGAAAATCATTTCCTACCCCGTGCCGATGTACTGATGAGTAATACATAATCTTATTGCTACAAACTTTAAAACATTGATTATTGAAGTAGTGTTTACTATAAACATCACATACGTAAGTCTCAGGTCAAGCAACCAGTGAAACGTAAAATACAATTTCAATAACGAACACGCATTAGTCTTCTAATCTTGTCGTATTTACCACACAATATCATAATTCCCACAATCCAAAATCTCCTTTAGTAGGACAACAATAACAATCCCTCTTGTTTCAGTTTTAAACTTGCAGGTAACTTTATAAGAGATTTTATAATGTCCATTACATTTGCCGTAAAATTGCTTCAAACAATCCATTCCTAAAATTTGCAATGATCGTATCGTAGCATTACTATTGCATGGCATATAATTTACATCAATTCAGAGTATTCCTTCATATAGTATAAGCCTATCTATAGACTATAATACATAACATTTTATTGAGTAGGTTGAGTATAATACAACGTTATGCATACTTTGATTAACTTACCGATGACTTGTAGTAAACATTACGTATTTTCAAATCCCTTGTTTAGACAATTAATTTAGGTAGTTTATTTTTGCTGTTTTCAGGAATACTTTTTGTCTTGCGCAGTATTGCAACAATTTTTTGCCTATTTGCCTTAACTCAACAGATTAAAAATTAATACACTATATCTTTTATCAGTATAAGAATTATTATATTTTCGTTTCTGTGCAAAATGAAGGGATATGCATGGTTTAAGTGTACTCTTTTACATAGTGTATAGATTTGTTCCATTACTACGTTTTTCTCCTTTTTTTCTGTATTTATCCGTATTTTTGCATATTTTCTAAACAGGACAATATTAACGTTCTGAAAATGCCAACCCTGATTAAAACCTTTTGTGGATTTAGAATAAATTTAAAAATATCAGAGGGAGAGTAGAATTATATATTTATTTCGTAGTCAAACAGTTTGGTTCAAAATACTGCCGTTTGCTAAAATAACCAAATTGGCAGGTAGAGCTAAAAACTGCGGCAAAAAATTATTTGAAGTGTATCAAAATAAATAATTTTTTATGCTTTGAAGACATTTTTTGTTTTTAATGAGCGTTTGGTACAAGCAATTTTCCCTCAGTAGTTTATGGAGTCGGAGTGATATTTTGGTTTTCAACATCATATTGGATTTGCTTTCTGCAAATGTTTAAATACTTTTCGCTTTTGTGTTAGAGATGGCCTTTGGTGCTAAGGCCTAACCCTTATTTACTCGTGGAATGTATTTGTAATTTCTACGTATTATACCGAAAGACTTGTGGTTTCAGTTCACTGTATTAATTTTCGTGTGTAAGAAGTTCCACGTAATATATACCTATTAACAAATTCTGTAACATTGGAAAACAATCGCTCATATATTTATGTAGTGAATATTTGTAAGAATGTTTTGGGTCTTTTTTTATTAGTTAATCGTCATATCGTACATATTAAATTGCTGCTATAAAATATTTAGAGCGACATAAACTACTTTAGTAATTAATTAATCAATTTAGACTACTTTGAGATCTTGATTTGTCATCAATTGCTTTTTAGCATCGAGTAAAGGAACATTACAACCTTTCCAACAGTACATTAGTCTTTTTTCATTAGTTAATCGTCGTACCGTACATAATAAAATATTTGGAGCGACATAAAGACTACTTTAGCAATTAATTAATCAATTTAGACTCCTTTACTATACACGTAGCTTTGTAATAACACTTTGTACCGACACGCAACTACTACATTAATAGATCTTTTAATAAACCTTGTAAAGCTTGCGAAAATTTAACTAACTTCTTCTAATGTAAATTGGTAGATTAAGCTAGCAAGCAATACAATCGTAATACATAATAACATAATGCTGATACCAATGAAAAAGTTCGATTAAGTATGTATTCATAATATATGATAGATTGTGAAGTGTGGAGTATTATATGATAGAATATATATAGAGAATATAATAGTGAAGTGTGGAGTGAAGTATTGTGAAAGGTGATTGTGGGTTGTGTGTAAAAGATAATCCCAAATGTAAGTATTATTATTATCAAACTCTTAATTTGTGTTTCGGTATGATTTATAATATGAATGAGATTTTTCTAACGGTCACAATGTCCGCGAACCCATTTTCGCGGTTTCTGTCGATCAATTAATAAATCGGCCATTAAATAAATAGGTATGAATATAAAATGATCGTATGAGCTAAAAACCAAAGTTCATTCGCTTATAATGATAAGGTTAAATGTTAGAATACGTCATTACTTAGTATTGGCAAGTTATAAATACAAGTTAAAGAAGATTAATGAACTTTCAAATGTTTTAATCATTTTAAAAAGTACTTTATTAAATGCTAAGTATTTCCATTTGCGAGTAACTTTGTCAACAATACACGCAAGTAGAGTGAGACCAAACATCTCTGTTGAAAATACAAAACGCAAAGATACTTTTAAACCCAAATATAAAAAATGCTGCAAGTACATTTATGATATTTTGTCCTGCCTAAACTTCCAACATTCTGTACCGTTACAGTTTAAAGTGCAGATGCACAGAAAGCATGTGCACTATAAATCGTAATAAACCATTGCAAAACGGCTGTAATAAAGTAGCGTAAGATACAAATATGTTTATGCTGCCGGATATTTTTTCACTAGTTTACTGTTGTTA
>JABASD010002887.1:0-23221 GCA_019776165.1 Pogonognathellus flavescens
AAAATTTGAGTTACACCAGCTTATTGCATATTTTTCCTTAGTTTGTGAGAAAAATGATAAATTGAATTTTGATTTGTCAACTTTCACCTGAAAATCTGAAATTATTATGAATTTTGTAAACATGTCCTACTCAAACATGTAGAACATAGTTTTAACATTCATCACACCATCCCCATCCGTAGAAAATGAAAAAGCCCTTGGTGGTGGGGAATCATTGTTTCGCCAAGACTCTCAGCATACAAGTTATGAAAATATTCATTGCACCAATTCTTCTGAAAAAGACTATAAGACAAGCTCCAGAATTTCGCGTGCATTATTTTAAGCACATAGACATTTATAACACTACACTATGCTTCAAAAACCAACAAAATCAGTTTTCAAGCACACAACATTCTAATGTGTCCATTTAGCGTAATTGATGAGATGAATACAATCAAGCCATTAACAGTGTGATAAGAAATATCACATAATTTCAATTACTCCTAGCTAAATTGTGGCCACCATTTCGAAATCCGATTTCAACTATTTTGTCACTGTGCCCACCTGTTTGTCATGTGGTTCTCATCGTTACACGCAGGTGGCCAGGGCTTTGCGTCTTGACTATATTATGTTATATTATTCAGTGCAAATAACATAACTGTGTGTCTTGTGCAGTCTTGTGTGTGTATTTTCAAGAACATGTCACTTTATGAAATAATTATTTAGATTCCACTGGTTATAGGGTAAAGGGTAAAGCAGGTGAAATGCCGGATACCAAAAATGACGTTCCAATTGACGTTGATTTTATCAACAACAGCATACCTAAGCGAGGTTTATTTGCAAGGGATAATAAAGTGGGAATCGTTCAAGGTTCTACCTCAGAAAACCCAGCATTTAAAAAAGTTGAAATTGCATTTCCTCTACCGATTCGTATTATTTGCAAGTTTGGAATTGCTTGGGAGCTTGCTATGAGCTTACTCACATTTGTATTAGTGATATCAGTATCTTTTACTGCATTCTTCTCAATGTATGTGGATAATACATGGCAGGTTGCTAGTTCAATGGACGCCATATTCACTATAGATGTGATTTTTCGATTAAGCGTGGAAATTTGGAGGTGTCATCGAAACATTCAATATAGAATCTTCCTTGTGGAGTACACAACTGGAATTTTCCTTTTAGATTTATTATCTCTGATTCCATTTGAAGAAATCTTCTTGTACTCCATAACTGATGTGTATGACCTATACAGCTTAGGAGTGATCGACTTTTTCCAAATGAACAAACTGCTGAGAATTTATAAAGCTCTGAAGTTTTTCAGTAATTTTATACACAAAATGAGAATGTTTTACATAATAACCGAAGTAATCGGACAATTGTCCATGTTGAGACTATATTAAAAATTACTTGTTTAGGTAAACTACAGGACGAAAACAGAGTTGGAGAGGTGATTGTCTTTTTATGTTACTACGGAGTGCCTTACATTTTATGTGCTCACACATTTACTTGTCTGATGCATTACTTCTGCAGCGAGGTAAATATGCAAAGCAACACAAATAACACAATTATATAAGATTTTTGGCATTATGCTTTTTCTTACACTAAAACAGGACATTAATTATTTTCATTTCTAGACATACATTAGTTGGGTGCTTCATAAAACTGAATATATCAAGGCTGTTGGAGCCAACAGTAGTGTTGAAACTGGATGTTACATTAGACTCCGTACTCTGAAAACGGCACCACAAACAGATAAACTTGAACCGTATCCAGAGCCTATAGATGTGTACATTATAACATTTTACTTCATTGTCTCCGTCATGACCACTGTTGGGTAAATGAACGTTCTAAGTATTCGGAATGATTTTATCTTTGTTTTTAAGAAAACCCCATTGGCCATTTGCACTACAAGAAAATATTATGCACTTTTTTTCCTTGTAGTGCAAATGGCCAATGGGGTTTTCTTAAAACTATAAAATATGCACTTTTTTATAAATATTAATTATGTATCGATTATATTATGTATTCGCATTTCAATTGAATTGAAAAAAACAGCCAAATATAAATAAAGATTAAGTTCATCTGTTTACAGCTACGGAGATTTATATTCAACATCAACTATGGAAAGCTTGGTATTAATATTTCTCATGCTTCTTGGTGCCCTGTGGGTTACTGGACATTTGAGTAGCATACTTACTGGGTTTGAATTGGAACAGGATATTTTACGCTATGATCTGTACTTCCGAAGAGATGGAATAGTGAAACAATTGGCAAGTTCCAAGATAAATAAATATTATAATGAATCTACAGAAGATCGTTATTAATATTTATTAGTATATGCCCCTTTTAGAAGAAGGGGCTATATGTAAAGACACTATTTACATGAAATTGACATTTATAAATGTACAGACTGATAGATTCCCTGATATCTAGCCTGTAAATATTTATAGATGGATAGTGGAAACTCAAGTTTCATAATTAGGAAAGTAAAAGAGTACTACAAATACTTATGGATTTACCGTGAAGGTGTGATAGAAACTAATTTCCCCATGCATGAAGAACTGATGTATGACATATGTCAAGAAATGTTTTACAAAGCTCCTCTGTTTCGGGATATGGAAATTGCATTTTTGCATGCTGTTGCGGGCATCGTAGATGTACAGCTTTATAATCCGGATATGATTCTTTGCCGAGTTGGAAACTATGCTACTACAATGTTTTACATTCTTCAAGGAGAATGCAATGCCTGGAATAAAACCAAGGATGAAAATGTCGCATGCATTTTCAGATCCGGGTGCATCATAGGAGAAATCAACATGTTTTTGTCTCTTCCTTACCAATACACAATAGAAACACGAACTGTTTGTCAAATTGCAACTTTGCAGAAGAAGGATTTGATGAGATTACTGGATGGAAGTCCATATGTTTACGCATTACTCAAAACACGTGTTGAGGTTGTCACCACATTAATAAATCAAAATACCTTCGTCATACATACCATTCTTGGATTTTATAATTACAAATTACATGAGTAACAGTTAACAATAACTGTTATTTCTGTTAAGCATGCATCGCAGTTGATTAAAATACGTCTCACAATTGAACCCAATAAATCATGATGATATTTTTACAGAGACGAAGGCAGAAACTACGAAGGACATATGAAGCAACTGGACGAGAGCCTAATGTGTACGTACATAAGAGAAAAAATATAGAAGTGACTGGGAAAGAGCATTTAGATTATGACTACACTGTTGTTATCAGAAAGTATGTTAATCCCTGTTTATTTAAAACTAAAGTGCATATGTCATTATGTCAATACCTGTGAATACACGTATATGAATGATTCCCTCAATCGAACACTCCATCATGAACAAATGATTTTTGTGTTTTTATCTCAATAGATCAACGGGATTAAATCCAGTAGTTAAAGAGGATATTGTCATGGACGAAAAAAACACATACATTATTGACATGCCTTGTACAAATAAAGAAGTTCGAAAGGTAAATGTGATCCATAATAATTTGATAAAAATAACGCTGACATTTTATGTAGTCAATAATTCAATAGACAGAATTAATTCCATTATGCAGAAATGACGAACTTAATTTTTTTCCAAACTTTTTAAAAGAAAAATTGTGTGATTGATTGAATGACAGGTCCATGCAAGAAACTATTCTGTGCTCATTGCTGCATCAATATTGATAGAAAATCGTCCTACTTTTATTAAAGCTTGGGTTCACGTGTTTTGCCTGTACATTACATTTATGTCAGTGATGGTCCCATATTGCGCAGCCTTCAGTTCTGATACAGATAAAAAAGGGATTTGTCAAATGTGGTTTTCTTGGTATATCATCCTTTTGAATGTTATTGATCTGTTTGTCGAAATAATTGGTGCAGCTCCCGTCACAGGTACAATGATTACACAACAGAAAGCGAAATTACATGCAATTAAAGTATTTATAATTTATATCACTCGAGTGAAGGACTGCATGAGATGAGATGAAATTTATTTTTGCTGCGTGTTAATATATTTGCAGGGCTTTATTACCAATTCATGGATGGAATTTCGATGCAAATCTACCAGCCAACCTTTTACCTTGAATTAATTTCAATTATCCCTTTTGAGTACATGTATGTATTCCCTCTTTTGCAGCAACTAACATCTTATGATTTTTCCAGTCCATGGGATCCAGTTGTTTTAAGGTCGCTTTGGAAAGTGTGGAAGGTATACTTAAATACGATGTTATAGGAATTGATTTCGCGTAGTATACAATGTTATATTGTAGCATAACATGCAACAAATCAAGCATGAAGTATGAAATATCGATGCAAATTAAATCAGTTAAGCATATTATTTTCTTTTCAGATTAACCGTTACTTCCAATATTTAGACAATAGATTCCACCAAGGAGTTTTATTGATCAGGATTGCTAAATATTGTGTTATATGTCCTCTGTTCACACATTGGGTTGCCTGTATTTTTTTCTGGCAAGCTTGCCCTAATGGGTAAATGCAGGAATAACGATCACATTACATAACTTATAACACATGCAATTGGTTTTTACTAAATTAGTATTTGAGAAAATGCTGAAAGGATTTTTTAAACAGATGGGGTCACGAATGTCGAGAGATAAATTGGCTAAACTTACATTTTACGCACACTGAAAGCTCCGCACCCACAGTTGACGTGAGCGAAACAAATCACTATGCAATTTCCTTGTACTTTGCTGCAGCTACAGTTACCAGCGTCGGTTTTGGAGACTACACTGTCCAAACATCTCTTGAAATGTTGTGGTGTGTTATCATGATGGTTTCTGCGTTTTTCATGCTGATGCATCTTTTAGCTGGAATTATGTCAGTACTAACGGCAAGAATTCTACCTCAGTAAGATATACTAAATCTAATTAATTATTCTACCATTCACTTTGAAGCTCTTGGTATATATTGCAATTTCAATTCAGAAATTTTATATAATCAATACTAGATATCCATACAAATCTACTGTCTATTCATATTTCATTACTACTTTTATACTTCAGGTTAATTTTTCATCAAAAGTTGGATGCTATCAAATGTTTTATGCACCACTATGGGCTGAGAGAATCTATTCAAGAGAGAGTGGTAATTTTCATTTACAGAATACTACTTTCAAAAATGCAAATATGAGATTATAATACTGAAACGCAGTAGAGTGGTATGCATATGGGCACTTGATATATGCATATATAATATATCTATATAGCACAGCATTATTATGCAGACTACAGAAATGAGCATTTACACAATAACTGCGATTTTGGTGGGGTAATGAAATAATTGCATTGAGGCTTTATTTTTATGTAATTGATAGGTATACCGGTATGCCTCTGATCTCTGTTTATCCCGGTGTTCTTGTTTAGAATCATTTATTTGAGTTCGTAATA
Source organism: Pogonognathellus flavescens (assembly GCA_019776165.1). Lineage (NCBI taxonomy): Eukaryota > Metazoa > Arthropoda > Collembola > Entomobryomorpha > Tomoceridae > Pogonognathellus > Pogonognathellus flavescens. The sequence continues at coordinate 5,407 of JABASD010002887.1, forward strand.
ATATTAATACAATGTTAATCTCACCAAGGAATTCGTGGAAGCCACATTAATGACATGAAATACAAAACAAACACAATGTATTATACTCACGCACATGCAATTTTTGAACTTGAAAACATGCACTTTAATTTTACAACTACAACAATATTTACATTACAAAATGATAAGACCAAAACATTTTTACCTCTGGGTGCAGAGACTTTTATTATCTTAAGCCATAAAATCGAAATACCGCACTGAAACTATTATTGCTTTCCACCTATATGCGCTTATCAATGAAATTCCCTTAAAATAACAACAAATTGTTTATTATGTTTAGTTAAGCTTACTTTTAGCTTATGCTTTGATATGTAAACATCGAACATGTTCATAAAATAAGAAGATAATTCGTCATGTCACGGCCATGGCTCCATTCCTCCGAAAAGGCTGTGCGCTAATTTTGCGCAAACTACATACATAGAAGCTTAGCCTTACTAAGTAAAGGATTAAAGGTTGTTATTACTGTTTTACAATTTTAGTTGGAACATTTTAAGCTGCAGCATAAATTGAAATACGAAGTTCAAATTCCTACAACAGCTCCGATTAATAACTTGATGTACGATGCCCCCGTAAGCCTACTCAATGATGCTTTGTACTCGCAATACTTACCTTATTTGGAGGGTGTGACTATTTTTTCTGTACGTGAAAATTTTTATACGCATACCTACTTTAAATCAGTAATTTTCATGTAAACCAAGGATTTTATCTTCTCCTTTTCTATTTTAAAGAAATGTAGCGTTGAAAAAATTATTAAAGCAAGTAAACTCTTGAGACGATATTTGCTTCCACCTTCCATTACATTTATGGATGCCGGAGAAGTTAGAAGGCAAATGTACATTGTCTACAAAGGTTCTATTGCTGTAAGTCTCGCATAAAATTATTTGCGAAGTTTGTGTAAAAGTATATTTTTAATTACAATGTACAATGGACGCAATAAGTATTAGAATTCATTTTTGTAGCTATTTACATCACCAGACGACGACGTTCCAACGTACGTTTTAGAACCAACTGGCTATCATGGTATTAGGGATTTACTCTATGGAGAGCCTTGTCAATACACTGTAAAAACAATGGGAAATGTCATTTTGCTTGTCATTGATTACAAAATGGTGCATGATTTATTTTCTGATGAAAAATATTTTATGGATTTCATGACACACTCTGGGGTACGTTGAGAAATTACTTCAATCCCATTGATTAGGAAAGGGCGATGAATAGTTTGTGTAGATTAAATATTATATGAATTGTAATGCTAATGATGTTTATATAGGAAGAAAATTTGTACAATGTGGAGATTTTGTCAAAAAGAACGTATAAAAAGTCTTACAGACATGGAGAAGAACCACAAAAGCAATTTGCTTGGATAGAATATCCCAAAAATGATTGGGACTACACAGGCAGCAATTACAAAACTACACTTGAAGAGTACGAGGAACCATGTCGATTAACGAAATATGGAAACCTTATGAGGTTTGTACTAGTGGATTTTTCTCATTGGTAAAATAAAAATAGTTTCCGTCTACAGTTGTAAAAGAAGAAATATGTTTTCCTCAGACTGTTCCTCCTGCCTTTTACCATACATCCGGCAGGGACATTCGCAAAATTTTGGGTCATTTTGAATGGAATTACGTCTTTGATTTTACTGATCACCCTTGTGGTGGAGTCGATGTTAGATTACAGACCTCCAGGAATGCGAAGATTGCAGATTCTATTAGAAATATTCAATTGCATGGATCTGTAATAAATTAATACTGAAAATATTTTTAATCGAACGATTTTGCATCCAAATTCAGTCTCATGGTTGTGTTTCTGGAGAAAATAATTACCTGTTTGAATTTACACTTTACAGGTATGTGAAACTGCATTGGGCTTATTATGATGATGACGGAATGTTTTATTACCATCCGATAAAGACATTTTTGAAAAGCGTTTATCACGGCAACTTCTTTTACGATTTGTGTCTCATGTGTCCTGCTGAATTGATCACGTTCATTTTTGGTCTAACTAATTTTTACGGTTACGGCCATGGTTATTATTGGTACTCTTGGTTAAGATGGGGAAGATTTTTCCGTTTGTACAAACTGCCTGAACTGTTTCATATGATGCACTCAACTTTCCAACACCGAATACTTGTGTTGTAAGTTAAATCTTTGCAGATGGATAGTTTAACAGTTGTATTCAATAAAATTAAGTTGTTTTATTTTTATTTTTATTACTATTAAGCGATTCCCATTTGAATTTACAGATTTTAATGCATAATTTTGTGTGTGAATAATTTTCAGGTCAGTGATGTATGGAATGGTGTATATTTTAATAGTGTACTTTTTTGCAATTATTGCAATAAATGATGCATGTCCCATCTTCAGTCATACCTGGAGTGAAGGTGATGAGTATAAATTGCCGACGTGTATTGCAGAATCATGGATAACATTAAAATTTGATCAAGGTGAGAGACATGATTGAGCAATGGAATTGTAACTAAACATTATAGCAAAAGAATTTTGAAATATATCGTTCTTTCTTTTATCGTTGCTGCTGCAAGACTTGGACCACCTCCCTCTAGGGGAAAGATTCATTCTGGCGTTTTACTACGTTAATCAAGTCATATTGTTGATTGGCTACGGCGATGTTTTCACAACTCGAGCCGAGGAGTTCCCATTTCTTATGGCCTTAATATTATTTGGTATTTTTATTAAAAAGTATTTTCATTTTATGAACTCAAATCTTATACTGACCATTTTTACCTGTATTTACTGTATCACAGGCACATTTGCATATTTATTAATCATTGCGGATTTGTCGGCATCAATGGTAGATAGTGATGAGGCACGCCATTTATTTCGGGAACAAAGAAATCGTATTCTCATCATTTTGCAACGTGAAGATGCACCAAAATTATTATATAAGTAAGAAAGATTTAAAACACTCATACATTTTTACATGCAAAACATATTTTAGAAACCGGAGGTAGTGATAAAAAGATGTCTGCATCTATTAACAAAATAATAATAATAATGTGCTTTACAGTAATGTGCGAAATTACTTTCGTCGCAAGTGGTACATTGCCAGAGGAGTTCGGCCACAGACAGTAATTCTTCCACAGCAAATAGCTCTAAATAAATTCATTAACATTCTTAAGGTTGATCTGCTATTAATTTTTTCCGTGCATTGTATATTTCTAGTTGTTCCAAAACCTTCATCCTATGTTGGAAGGGGATTTATTTCAAGAATTCGTTGGAGAGATATTCGACACGGTAAAAAAATCGACCTAAATGATCCTGTTATATCCAATATTATTCTTTTATAGAACTTCTGTCGTTTTTAGAAAAGGGGAACATTGAATAGTTCTAAATCTTTGCACTTTGGATTAATTAATTTATTTATTTTACAAATACACACGCAGATACCTTTGTTTCAAGGCTTTGAACCACACTGCTTGAGGGCAATGTGTCAATTTATGAGAAAAGAGTGGTTTTGTGAAGGTCAAAGAATATCTCGATATGGTAATATGGAATTTGAGATGTGTGTCATAGTCGATGGGGAAGTTTTCATTGCGGATAGGGAACTCCAATGGAAGTGCACATTATCTAAGGGAGAGTAAGTCAATCCGAAATTATGAGACTTATAACTATTTACAAGTTTAAGGGATTTACAAAAATAATTCAAGTAGCGAATCTTCAATATATTATAATATTACAATTTAATGGTTTCTTATTCATTTAGAATGTTTGGAGAGCTTAGTTTGATTTATGGAGTTCCGCGACACTTCTCTGTGTTTGCTGCAACCAACGTAGAAGCTTATGTGATAAATGCAAATGATTTTGCAAATTTTTTGCAGTTGTATCTCTATTTGAAAGAGAAAATTACATCCGCCTTAACTGAAGAAGGAATAGAATATTATGAGATTAAATACAGAGCACAACAATTGGAAGATTCGGAAGCATATGCAAAGGATAAAGAGAAAAATACGAAAATCATTCAAAAAATGGTTCGTTCAAACGAAGCACAATTGATAGTTGACGAAGATGCAACTGTGAGATTTAAAATCTATCGTAAACCTTGGCTGGAAAGAATTTATGGCCATGGAACTGAAACAACTCCTTCCCAATTTTTCTATTTCATAGACAAGTACTAACACCAATGCTCTTTTTCGTTTAATATGCATTGCATAATAATGTTTCGGTCTAATATTTTCTGACTTGACTTTCATAAAAAAAATTCCTCATAGGATGATCCACCCGGAGTGCGGATTCATGAGACTGTTCATTCGAGTTATTGTAGGCATTAGTTTTGTCTCACCAGTATTGGAAACGTATAAAGTGTTTTTCTACAACAAGGGCGCAACAGACAACATCACTGAAATTATATATGACATTACACGCATTTTTGAGTACATTTTCTTATTGCATATATTACTCAACTTTTGCACTGCTTACGAACAAGAAGACGGAAATTTCTGCCGTCGATACTCTCGAGTCGCTGTAAAGTAAGAAAATGCATTTAAACTTTTCAGCATCATGCTTTATATCTACTATATCGTTAAAATTGTCAGTTCGTCACTTTAAAATGAGCAGATAGTATTATGTGATTACAAGTACACAACCGATGGATTATTACTGTGATTACTATCCTGACAGGTATGTTGGGAACCCTAAGCTGTTTCTTGTGGATGTTATATCCACCGCCCCAATAGGAATTTTTGCAGGAAAACACAGTATGTGGTTCATAATCAGGTTTTTTCGTTTGGTAAGCTACAATAATATACTTTTTACGTTTATTGAGAAAAGCAGGTATATGCATCTACAGTCTATCATAAAAACAGCTCAGAATAATGCTCAATGAAATCTTTCAGATCGCTTACTTTGATCATCTGATTGAATTAGAGAATGATCTCGAAGTATCAAACTTTCAGTTTAAAATCACAATATCGGGATCGATATTCCTTTTGATATCTCACATTATGGCCTGCATTTTTTACACAATTGCCTGTCCTACAAGAATTATTAAGGAATGCAGAAAGGATAGTTGGGTCGTCAAGTGTAAGTGACGATTTTACAAATCGAAAGTAACGAAATATTAACAGAGATAAGCTTTCAATCCAAGTACGGCCAATGATATGCACATTCTCAATCTGCATTTATCTCTATTGCATATTATTTTTAGCATCAGGTATCACGATGACTAGCTCATGCATATTTTTTGCAATAAAAATATTGCCAGTCTAATAATTAAAATGATTTCGTCTGTGTTAGTACAAGCGGAGCACTTCGAAAGAACAAGTGAACAGATGGATGAATTTCCAAGTAGATGGTATGTTCGCTCATTTTATTGGGTAATGACAACTTTAACTTCCACCGGATTTGGGGACATAACTCCCAACAATCAGACTGAAATTGAGTTTACAATGTTTGTCATGCTCTTTTGTGCCTTTGGAATGTGCATACTGTTGGGTCATCTCATTACGGGATTTCAATCGTCCCAACAAGCCAAAAGAGAATTCTTCTACAACGCTAGGATTTACGTGGTACGTCATCATTTTGGGCATGAAATATCCCTGTCCTTAATTGACCTATTATGTCATTAAAGATATTTTTGGAAATGTACAGTATAAAATTTCATTTTTTCAAAAACTAGAACCATCTAAAAGGAATTGGCTTATCTGCATCTAAACAGCATTTGTTAATGGGGTTCTACCTGTTAAATTGGCACAATTCTCGGGGTATGCATGATTTATATGATTTATGCGTATCCGATACACACAAAAATCACACTAATGTAAATAACGTTATACCTTAGGTGTGTCTTACCAAGAAGCTATATCTGTTCTTCCCTTATCACTCCAGTACGCTGTCTCAACAGCTATATACTACAAATGTGTATATCAGGTACAAAAGTAGAGATTATTATGATGTGCTATAACAAAATGGATAAATGTGACTCAATTGTTGTTAATGCGGGACATTTTTTATTCCACAGTGTAAATTTTTTGGATTTGAACCAGAAGTTACATTGATACGAAATATATGTGTCCGTTTTAAGCACCAAATCTATCTACCAGGAAACATAATCGTGCATCAAGGAAATTTGGATGGAAATCTGTACATAGTCTTTAAAGGAAAGGTTTCAGCGTATAGAACAGACAGATTAACTGGAGAGCCAATTTTTCTAAAAATTTATACACCGAACTATGCCTTCGGAAAAGTTCCTGCGTTGTTCCACGAAGTTAGCTACAATAAATCGTACAGAGCTGATGGTTATGTGGAAGTCCTAACCCTACACCAAAATGATATCAAGCATGTTGCTAAAAATTATCCGCGATGGAAACGATTTTTGAAAAAGCTTATCATCAAACGATATCCGAATTTAGCTGCCGAACCATTCATTAGCAACATTTTTGAGTCGCGCAAAGGAATGCATACTTTGCATTCACGATGAAGTGGATTTATGTAGAGACAGATGGATAAAGAACCACCTGGTATTTGGTATCTGAAGAGTTCTGATTGATATTCTATCGTATATTTTTATTTCGTATTAGAGGAGGAATCATGTATTAGTGATCACTGTCATTAACACAATATGGTAGCCTCTTAATAATCCCTATCACAGTTAATATTTCACGATTTAAGTTAATACTTACAGTTTGTGTTAGAATTTTTTAAATACGCCCAAATAAATACTTTTTGTATAGAAATGTGTGGGTATTTTTTTACTTGTAAAGAACTGCTGACTGTTTGCATAGTAATCATGGTTTTGAACATCACATCTACAATCGACCAATCACACAATACACCATAAAAAATCATCATTGCGAATTATTTACGATCGCTGAGTAGTATTTACATAATATTTACAATTTACATTTATGTTCACCCATGTTCGCCATATTGAAATCTTTGTCTCTTTGTACGTAATAAAAAATTAAAAATGCCAGTCAGAAAAATTAAAGATTTCCCGAAAGCGTTTAAAAACTTTAAAGAAGATTTGTTTCCGATGGGGATTCGTCGAGTATTGTTTCTCAAAAGCGAAGTTGGTTGCGTTATATTTTGCAGGAAAAAGAAACATTTGATACAAAATTCATTCGCATAATAAATATTGATAAATATATCTGTATTGATGTTGATACTAATAATATGTCTATAATCAATGTTAATTTTTTCAGTGGAATGATTTTACAAAGAGCAAAGGAGTGTCCATTCTCTTCCTTCTATACAGAGCACTGTACATGATATATTTCCAAGTTTCAGTGTTTTACAGTATGCACTGTCGCATTGCTTATTATTTTACGTATGTTACATACTGGACGTTAATCATGCAAGCAATTTACGGGACACTTTTCTTTATTGAAGTGCTTTACCACTACATTTTGCAGAAATGCAAGAAGGAAGGTATGTGTCATGTAAATATTAGCAAACTATATTTTTAGAATCATAAACCACTGCCTATATCAGAGATGAACAAAAACTAAAGTGCACACACACGTGTGCAATGAATGTACTTATATTATTTGCATGATCTTTTTCTCTACTTAAAGATTATGCTGAAATGGATCACTTACTGCCCAGTAGTTTGACTGGACTGGAAAAAGCCATTTGGGTGTTGTTCAGTATTGTTTCTGTGGTTCCTGTGATTATTTCTCTTGTATTCTGGATTCTCGTACTTCCAGCTATGAGCAATAATCCAGATTTCGTGAAAGCCCAAAGGAATTGCGACGTGGTGGCCAGTGTCCTGTCACATTTTGGAAATAGCGTTTTCTGTATTCTAGAGCTTTCTATTAACGCTCTTCCAGTTCACGTCACTCATTTCGTCTACCTTTCAATTTATGCTACCATTTACATTGCTTTCACGTAATTTATTGCTTTGTCTTTTTGAATTGAGACCTACGTATCTGTAAAGGCTAAAACTGCAATACTCAACGTGTGATTTATTTTTCATATAGTGGAGTGTACGAAGTAGCTTATGGGAAGTATCCCTATAACAAGAATTATATTTATGACATCTTGGACTGGAGAGTGCATCCTGCATTGGCAGTCGGCATGTCAATGGGAATAGTAATTGCAGGAATAATTGTCCATTTAATTTTGTGGACCGTTTACATTTTTCGCCTTTTTATCGTGAATCTTCTTCTCCATTACGATGTGTACAGCTACCATGAATACACATACAGAACCAAAGGGAACACTCCGTATTTCATGCGAAGTGAAATGGTGATAGAAATGCCAGCCAATCTTCCCAAAACAGAAGAAGATGATGGTGTAGTTCAATCAGAGCAGGAAGTTGCTAATATTTAGAACGTAGTAAATCTCATATTTTATTCCCATGTTTTGATGTTACCAATTAATGTTAGAATGTATTAAAAAGTGTCAGCTATAACAAAAAATAGTATAGAGTGTGCAATTTCTTTAGCTTGTAAATATCTGCTTGCAACTTGCTGAAACTGATCTTTGTTTAATGTTTTATAGGTACCTATACATACAAGTTCCAGTACTTACCTTTATGAGTTCCTTTACCAAAAAATCTTCTACAGTCTTCAACGAATTTTGAAGTCTCAACTTAGACAGAACTTATGGTTAGCATAGTAATCACTAGCATCATGTAGCATAATCATCACAATAATAACAGTATTACTTATTACCAGTATTACCACACAAACACATTCAGGTATTTTATTATGTCTTGTATAGAATTTTATGTATAACAAGAGTTAACACCAATTAGAATTTAGACTATCTGAACATTCTTCAGCCATATTAAAATCTTAGTCTAAATTGTTCGTAGAATAAAAATTAAAAATGCCAGTACGAAAAATTAAAGATTTCCCGAAAGCATTTAAAAACTTTAAAGAAGATTTATTCCCGATGGGGATTCGCCGAGTATTGTTTCTCAAAAGCGAGGTTGGTTGTGTTATATAAATGATTTCAGGAGATTGTAACATTTCATACAAAACTCTTCCTCTGATACTATGATAATCTAGTGAAGATACTCGTGCTAAGGGTTTATTAGTAACATTAATTTTTTCAGTGGAATGATTTTAAAAAGAGCAAAGGAGTTTCCATTCTCTACGCTTTGTACAGAGGACTGTATATGATATACTTCCAAGCCACGATGATTTACGGTATGCATTGTAGAGTGGATTTTTATTACACGTTTCTAACCAACTGGACGATAATTCTGCAAGCAATTTACGGGACACTCTTCTTTATTGAAGTGTTTTACCATTATATTTTGGAGAAATTCAAGAAAGAAGGTGAAATCTTTTTCTATACATAATAAATAATGCAATATTTATGAAGTATGTCACTACATTTTCCAAAAACGATGGAAGGTATGAGTCAAGTCATGAATCATGAATGTCATTTGAACTTACATGAATGTGTGATTTTTTCCCTATAAATTGAAATTAAATTAGTGTCACAAATTACAGAAGAATATGGTATTTTGTTTGTTAAACGAATTGAAGAAAAGTTGTTATTATTTTTTGAATTCACAGATTATGCTGAAATGGACCACTTATTGCCCAGTAGTTTGACTGTACTGGAAAAAGCCATTTGGGTGTTGTTCAGTATTGTCTCTGTTGTTCCTTTGGTTATTTCGCTTGTATACTGGAGTATCCTATATCGAACTACGCACAGTAATAGTAATCCCAAGGAAATTCGTACTTATTGTGATGAGGTGTCCAATTTTCTATCGCATGGTGGAAACAGTGTTTTCTCCATCACTGAGCTTTTCGTTAACGCCCTTCCAGTTCACGTCACTCATTTCGTCTACCTCGTAATTTATGCTGCCAGTTACATCACGTTTACGTAATTTATTTGTCTGTATGACATCTTAAATATTATATGATAATTGCTTGTAGTAGGGATGATTCAAGGTTCAACATTAACTAAAAAACTAATCGTGTATCTTTTCATAGGGGATTATACGAAGTAGCTTATGGAAAGTATCTCTTTGAAAGAAATTACATTTACAAGATACTGAACTGGAGAGAAAATCCTTTGTTGGCATTTGCTGTCTCACTGGCAATAATAATATTCGGAGTAGTTATCCATTTAATTTTGTGGGCCATTTACATTTCTCGTCTTTTTATTGTGAATCGTCTTCTCCATTACGATGTGTACAGCTACCATGAGTACACGTATAGAACCAAAGGGAACACTCCATGTTTCATTCTAAGTGAAATAGTGGTAGAAACGCCAGCTAATCTTCCCCACACAGTTAACAGTGGCAGTGTCGTTTACAGTGTCGAAGATCAAATTAGTAGCAAAGGCCAAAGTGAGCTTTGGTCGGATGAATTACATGATTCAATTACCGCTACAGACGATTCGAAACAATCAATTATAACTTAAAAGGATCGTGCAACATATTGCACAACCATCACCATAATTATTATTAACTTAATTTCTACTTAAACCTGAATTTTAATGTCTTTAAATATTACAAGATCCTTTCAGCACACTTATTACTACAATGATAAATCAGTGAAACTCAAACGATTCTTCTTAAGCAAACCAAAAATAAATTGTCAGTCTCATGAGTAGAAATGTGTTCCACTTGTTGCATGATTTTTACATGGGCTACGGGTTTTATACATTATACTTTCCTACTTCCAATTCGGTGCAACAAAAAGTTGAGCTTGTGTTAATTCTTATGTGAATCTGCACAGTTTGCGTAGGTTTTTCCGTTAGCATAGTAATCATTAATTATTAAAGAATGAACATAAACAAGGGTATACGAATAAGCCTTCCTAACGGACACTTACAAACATTATACATCATGTCATGACAAAAAGACAAAGGAAAAAACTTGTATACCTATTCTCAACATTCTCTACATTTCCAGTAACTTTAATTCGTTATTTCATATTTACATTTTGCACCAAGATGTTTACAAGATATGCAAGCACCTTGCTGTACACAGAGACTATAATACTATATTTACCTTGTTTCTGATATCTTTAATAGGTTATAGGTATTATACTTAAATTCGTTTTGTGAGAATAGGCATTTACTAAATTAATTGAGAACCTGACAAAATGCCTCATCAAAAGTTTAGAGATTTCCCCAAAGGATTTAAACACTTTCGTGAAGATTTGACCCCAGTCGGGATTCGACGAGTGTTATTTCTCAAGAGCGAAGTTGGTACATTTGTAAACTTAAACGATTTCTTTAAACAACTTAGAACTTACCTAATGACATTTGATACAAAGAATCATTGTCTTAAATTGCCTATTCCATAAAATCTAACAAAAATAATGGCATTTGCAATTATTACCAAAGATCTTATTACAAAATGTTTGTATTACAGTGGGATGATTTCTACAAGCACCACGGTGTTTCCGTCCTATACCTTCTGTACAGAACAGTGTATATGACATTTTTCGTAGTCTCGGTTTCATACGGTATTAATTGTCACCATCAATGGTTTTACATATATGTAACGTACTGGACGATAATTCTGCAAGCAATTTACGGGACACTCTTCTTTTTTGAAGTGCTTTATCATTACATTATGGAGAAATGCAAGAAAGAAGGTGAAATGTTTTTCATGCATAAAATGCAATTTCTATAAAGGATAATTAATGCCCTAATTGCCCTATTACTGCTAAATGTAATAATAACGTAGTTGCTAAACATTTACCATTACAGATTACGTTTTAATGGATCACTTGGTGCCCAGCAAGTTGACCATTCCAGAATACACGATTTGGGTGCTAAGCAGTATTGTGTCAGTGGGTCCGCTTATTGTCACTCTCATATATTTTTCTCTTGTATTTCCAAATTCGGATCCTAAGACAATGAAACATGCGACGTATTGTGATCACGTTGTCAATGTCCTTGCACATGTTGGAAATAGCGTTTTCAGTATTTTGGAACTCATGATAAGCGCACTTCCTGTCCATGTTACTCACTTCATCTTCCTTGCAGCCTATGCAACTGTTTACGCCTTTTTTACGTAATTAAATAAATAAAGTAATTACTTAAATAAATTAACATTAATTTCACCTGCGAGACCTGTAGATGTAACTTAAATACTGCTCCCAGTTTTACGCAATGATTAATGACAGCAATTAACTAAAAACTGGTCGTCTCATATTTACTTTTAACAGTGGATTCTATGAAGTAGCTGGTCAGCCGTATCCTGATAACAGAACTTACATTTACCCAATAGTGGACTGGAGGAATTATCCTGGGAAGGCTGTTGGAGTCTCAATAGGAATGATACTTCTATCGACACTTGTCCATTTACTCTTGTGGTTCATTTACATAGGTCGACTTTTTCTCGTGAGTAATCTTCTCAAGTATGACGTGTACAGCTACCATGTATACACATACAATATGAAGACAGCTTATCCAAGCTCAACTCTATTAAATAACAGAGTTGCAGTTGCAGTAGAGAATCCAGCCGCACCACCTCCGGTAAATGTACTTGATATTGGAGATAAGACTAAGACAAATAAAGTCCTCAGTGAAACGAAAGTGAAGGAGGGTGAAAATAATTCTGTAGAAATAATTCTGTAGTCTCACTCCGTTTCTGTAAACTGAGTGAGTAGATTTAAATAACAGATGCTTAACTAAAGATGCAGCAATAAAGAATTTCTTGTCTTAAAACTATCGCCAGTTGTTTATTCTGTTAGTCCTTAATGAAAAAGGAACTAGAAAATCAAATCCAATTTTGTGTACATATTACATAGTAATTCGAACATTCACTAGCTAGTAATTATAAAATGGCACGTACTGATGTACCTGATTAAACATCAACGAGAATTAAATGACTGAAGGATACATAATACACATACAGATAACTGAGTGGATATAGTAATACGAGGTATGTACTTCAAATATTCCCTAGAAGTTAACTCATCAGAATAAGTGGAAGCAAAAATTAGAGCACCTGAAAACAGTGGTGGCCTATACGAGCATATCCCCACAGAGGGATGAGTGGTGAAAGTTTATTGAAGGCTGTTGAGACTTACTTAGGGCCAAATTCTAAACACAGCACTTTTGAATATGTTTCATATTCCAAAATGTTATATTTGCTGTTATTTTGTCTTTTAGTAACTTAGGCATTTGTAGTTTGTTAGTTGTTAGCTCAGTTGTAAATTAATTCATTATCTTTATTTCTGGGACTTGAAGAAAATGCATGTGCAGGTGATCGAAGAATACAGCAAAGAAAAAAGGTCTATATAAAGCAGATTTTAATACTATGCACAAGCGATGCATAAACCTATTGCACAATCCCTATTGTACCGATTGCAACTTCAACTTCCATCCTTGCTATTCCGGTAAAATCTTTATGAGCACTTTCAGATGAACTGAATGAGATATCACGATATCAGTGAAAACATCAGAGTATTTTTAATGCGATCGAAGGAAAATTCATTTTCAAATATTAATCTTTCTCACATATATTGATATTCTTTACTCACATTCATATAATAGTGTAGCAAATAAATCAACTGCTAGAAATATGTCAAGAGCATCGACTGAAACTGAAGAAAAGAAACCAGGACTTGTTGTTTTTGATTTAGGTATGTACAATACACAAGTTTCTTATATTATTCTAATTGTCAGATATGTGAACTAAATCATTGATGATTTTAGTTCGTAGCTCACATGGCTCACAATTGGAATTTAAAGTTTGTCTGTTTGTTTGTATTAGTTTCAATTTCAATAGTTTGTATGCTTCTTCCTTCATCTTCCTGCTTATATACAGGTAGCTTCGAAATTACGTAATCTTTTATTGTTGTTATAGATTACACACTGTGGCCTTTTTGGGTTGACACTCACCACGATCCTCCATTTTCAAAGAAAGGGTAAGATTAAGTGCTTAAAAATGTTGTCGAAAAGAATTGTTCAACAGTTTACTTTGCAAAAAAAGTCATGCAATTGCCAATACCTGTTATAACTGTATGCGTGCATAGATAGATAATTCTTATAGTAGCTGCATGTAAAAATGATTTATTTTGTGGAATATAGTTCAAAAGTAGTAGACCGTCACGGGCAAACTGTGAAATACTACCCGGAAGTTCCAGAAGTGTTGGAATATTTATCAAAGGAAAATATTCCTATGGCTGTTGCTTCTAGGACAGGTGAAATTGATGGGGCAAATCAATTACTCAATCTTTTCGATTGGAACAAATACTTCAAATACAAAGAAATCTATCCAGGATGCAAAGTTACCCACTTCAACAAGTAAATAACTACCATTTCCCTGCCAAGAAAGTCATAATTTTAATTATCTGTATCTTATCTACCAATTTATGAATTTATTATTTATAAATATTAATGTGTTTTCAGATTTGCAAAAGAATCGAACATTCCATTCAAATCGATGCTATTTTTCGATGATGAACACAGAAACATTTCCGATCTTTCAAAAGAAGGTGTGACATGTATTTTGGTTAAGAAAGGTGTAAATATGAAGTTAATACGTGATGCTTTAAATACATTTAAAGAAAATTGTGATTGAACAAATCAAAAATTTTAAACGCAATATGTATTATCGAAACGGATACATCTCAAATGTGGAATATTATTTCACTTTATGTGCAAAATTGATACATTTATAAAATAAATATTTTAATTAATGTAACAGAAATGCTTAAACTCATTCTTAATTATTTACTTTCTATTACAGAACTCTTCCCAAAATTTTATCAATTAAAGTGGCCAGTTTTGTAATTAGTTTATCATTTTGCACATCCAGAATTTCAAATGAAACCAAGCTGTACGAATCAATCAGCTCAGCAATGGACTTATTCAAGGCTTGGTATTTGTTTGTTCCGACATCAGTGTCTAATACGTCAACCAAGTAGTTGAGGTCGAGCACTTCAGAATAGTAATCCAAATTAAAGGGCAATTTTCCATACTTATGTAGCAGGTCAATTTTGGAGAGTATGTTGATGTGAGGCAGTGCAATATGCAGCATCGTCGTCAAACTTGTAAGGAGACAGGCTATATATTTTCCTGTGAGAATATTTTAAAATGAGATTAGTTGGTTATACTAGTTTAAATACGTACAAAATTCCAACTAGGTACAAGGGCGTATCCACATATGGGCTCACCGGGCTTGAACCCAAATTCCGGAAAAAGGAGTTGTCGGTTGTCAGACATTTGCAGCCGAAGGCCACAAATTTAGACGTTTTTAGGCTTTCAGCCCCCCAGACGGCTCGAGCCGCCTCCATTACAAATTTCTAGATACGCCCTTGACTAGGTATGTATGTAGTTTAGCGAAGACGAATAACACATGCTCCGTTGTAAGTACACTACGTATACTAGAATTCGAATACTCACAATATTCGTAAGTATTTTGTCGACTTGAAGCCATCAATTTGTGTTTACAAATCACTACAACTAATAAGTTACATTATTTTTGAATCATCTTACCAGGATCGGAGCAGTAATGTGAATCAACCAAATGCAACGAACAAAGTCGCACTTCAGATTTCTCCATTAGGGAAACGATATTTTTAAGAGAATCCACATGTGTATTTAATTCCACCTGCAAACAAAAATAATTATTTGTTTAAAACATGTTTCAAGCTTTGTTAATTGCTAGTTTATCTTTTTAACTTTAGATTTGCAATTTACTTGTCCTGGCATATCAAAGAGTATCCACTTAGGTTGTTTATTTTGAACAGTAGAAAACTTCTTTCGAAGATTTGCCAATATTTTTGTTTCAAAATTTTCATCTATGAATTTCATACAATATATCAAGGCACCATTTGGCCCAAGATCTAACCGGTCCATGACATCCTCGACGGATATGATATCGCTTACATCAAAGTCACAATCATAGGGCAAACTGTCATTTCCAGGATCCAAGTTTACAATCAGTACATTTTCTTTCCCAAACTTTCTTTGAAGATAATCCCCCATTCTCAAACAGTACGTAGTTTTTCCAGAGCCGGGAGGGCCGAGGACAATTTGACCGTAAATAAGGCCAGCTCCTGGAACAGCGCTCATTTTGTTAGAAAATTGTAAGTTAATTAGCTGTACTAACAGATGACAGATTTTGATTTATAATAGATATACAATACGTATAGATTCAATTAGATTTCAACAGTTGAAATAGTGCTTCTGCTATTTCTTGCAAGTGTTGTTTTTCGAAATTCTTCAGAGCCAAACTAAATAATATCGGCTTTTCAATGTCAAGTTTTGAAGCAAAGATTCGAGACGCCACAAGCAACTCCGAAGTTTCTATTCCGAAGAGAACGTTGATATCATAAATGGCTTCGTGTCCACTATTGAATTCACAGTCTTCTCCCAAATAACTTTTGGTAAAATCTTTTCGAACTTGAATTAATGTTCCAAAATTTCGAGTATTTTCATCAGCAATAATGACGAACAATCGATTACTGTAAATCTGTGTTACTATTTTTACCGCAGATTTGGTAGTATTTGATAAAGTTACAACGGGGTACACTTGTTCACTCAATAAAGACATTTTTAATAACTAATTAAAAGGTACCTCAAACAGTTAGTGACACAAAAATTAATTCCAAATGTCTGAGTACAAAACATGACATTTTTATTCGGCTCATGAACGAACAACGAAGTGAAGGTCGCAAGCAATTCGCATGCAATATGAATTGCCGCCTCAATGAGTGTGCCTAGAGTGCCTACTCTCCTACTCGTCGCAATGAATAGGATCTAACCAAATTCTCATAAATGTACATCTTCTTTCTCCCACATCTCTCCATTGCATTGTTCCGTTCTAATTCTAATTATAATTAAACATTACCTATCTAACTAAAACTATCTATGCTAAACATGCATGAGTAAAATAAGAATATAATATATTATTTTAAAATTTAATCATCATAATATTGTTTTAAAACAATATAACCGTTTTTCATAATTCGAGTATTCATATTGCATACATAATTAGTGACATGTTTTTGACAATTATTTAGCTATAAAATATTATTACGTTTCTTTTTAGTGACTCATTAATTCTAATGTCCCAAACACTGAACAATTTGTATTTTCAAAGAATAGTTAGAATAGCCATAATAAATAAAATATACATTTCTGCGTTTCACAAAATTTTCCCGATTATTCAAAACTGCATAGACTTTCATTAAATCTTTCACCAACTTTCACTTACTTTTCACTATCCAGAAGAGAAATCAATGCATATTCTTACAAAGGAAAAACTACTGCATGATGCATACCAACTTGCTTACTGGCTTGTGATAAAAATGTGAGACGAAACTCAATGTTAAAGCAGATATATTATAGGTTGTCTGAAATTAATAAAGGAATCTTTCACGTGAGATGTGGACCACATATAATTTGCACCGAAACCGAACCGTGTACGTACCATATTATTAAGCACAAATCCTGTAGTTCAGAAAATCTCATTTTGTTTGTAATATGACTGAACTGAACCTAAGCAGAGGCAGCCTTCGAACACCGGGAACCCGATCTATTCTTAACTTTAGCTATTTCCTACACAAGATTTTGGCCCGAATGTTTGTTTCTGTTTATCAATATAGATAGCATCTAGCTAAAGTTACTCAGTACATTTAAATTGCTATACCTACTTGCAGTAAAATTATCACAACAATTTCTAAGCTGTGACTCTGTAGTTTGCCTAAATTCTTATTAAGCTATATTACTTAATATTATTTACATTGCGACGTTTACGAAAGTACGCAGGTACTTATATATGTATAAAGGTATAGGTGTTAAACATATTGAGGACAAATAAACAAATTGAATATACATAAAATACAACCGGAAGTGCCGGTGGTGGGGTTTCCTTATTTATATTG
>JABASD010002888.1:0-23215 GCA_019776165.1 Pogonognathellus flavescens
TGGTCGATTAGTTAGGAGTTTCAGATACCTTGGATCTTGTTCATACTTATCTAACTACGGTCAGCATCCCAATACCTTACAAATACACAACCTATAACATCATTCCTGGAATTCTCTGCTGTTCTATTAACCATTATTAGCATCAATATGAAATTATGACATGTATATGTGAAGCTGAAACTATACAAGATTACGTGTACGAAAAGTATAAAGGTAAAAGTTTTGGGGTTTATCAGAATATTATGAAGCTGAGTAGAGAGATTGAGGTGCTAAGACCACACTATTACTCTGTGAGTGTGTGATGCTCTCACATTTTGTAGAACACTGTGCTCATTGTCAGTTTCAGGCCTGCCTGGGAAAATACTTTAGTAAACTCTCTTGACGTCAATGTTTGTTCTTGTAATAATGATGAGACCTTTATTATATTATAAATTAGGTCCTTTGTCCTTTATAGTGCATTTTCAACATTAGTTCACCAGAATCAGTTCAGAGTAACTATTACCTACTCCTTCTGCGTACTATTACAATATTATTACACACAGATAGCATTATTAGCCTCCTAGCTTACTTTAGTAAAGTATAATGCGTTAGTATGAAATTTCTTATATAATAAGAATGAAACTCCATATATTAAGGCTGGTATAAGTATAAGGGATTTATTCATTTGGAATTATTACATGTGTAATTTTATAAAAGTATAAGTAGCCATATAGGTATTAGGTATATAATAATATATGATTGTAGTATTGTATATAAAGTATAGTGTCAATATAGCTGGCTAAGTTATTTCCACGTACGTCTTCTACTGAACTAGAAGATTTGACAAAGACATTTATCATGGTGACAATAGTCCATAAGAGCGAAAGGGAAATTGTAGTCTCTCATTGCATTAAAGTTATTCTTGCGGATGAAAATTATCGTATGATAGTCCGATAAGAAGGGAATGATATACATAGCATGCAAAAAACCTGATGTGAGAGTCTTTAAGAGTACGAAGAGTCGAATTAGACTTTATAGTATACTCCACTTTTACGTAAAACGACATTGCTGGTATATTGGGCTAGTTATTGTTAGTGTTGCCGTATACAAATTTAGTATGAGAGAGTAAGTGGATGGAAGAGGGAAAATATATTTTGTGCTTTTGCTTTTGCTGCCAAGCGCTGAGAAATAGAGACAGACATGCAGTAGCCTTTTCCAGCAAACCACAAGAGTTTTTTCTCCGTCTTTTTCGTCTCGTCTGTATTTTACAGTTGTACTTTGACGAGACTCGACTGTGAGCTTTGTAGTAGATTGTACGATGGTGTGTTATGGTAATGAGAATAGAAATAGCTGACTTTGAATGGTAATGTCTCACAAGCTAGTTATATTTTCTGCCGAGAACCCACTACCTACCTATTTGTCTCTGTCTACCCAATTTTGCCGTATTATTAGTTGAATAAACCTTTCATGTAGTGCCGTAACCGTAACAGGAAGGAGAGAAAAGTGAGAGAAGTCTCAGAGGCAAAACGAATGCTGAAATTGGAAATGTAACAACCAGAATTCTTATTAAAGCTCAGCTCGTCGTCTTTAAATGACTGTAGATGGTTTTACTATGCAGTAGAGAGAAAACTAGAATGTTTTGTATATTACAGGCAAGTATTATGAGTTGTACTAATGCTATAGGAAAGGGAGACGAGAGGTGTGATGCTGCAGAAGGAGCATCAGGTTATCTAATCTTTAATGCGAAGGAATGACATCCGAAATTTATTTTTTCAAGAGAGAGAGACATTCAAATGAGCTATTTGACACTCTTACCTGTCACTAATATTCATTCGAACTCACTAATGATGATAAATCCTTCTGCTAAAGGATCAGAACGAAATTATGTGCACACTTTATGTTCGGTTTTACGTTTCCTCAGGGGGAATAGGGGTAGGAAAGGCAGAAAGTAAAAAAAGGTTAACTTACACCGAATTCCAATACTTAAAATGGATAAACAAACAGTTCCAGAATCTTTGTGGCCTTTTAAATTGTAGACGAGAAGGAAAGTAAACGCAACAGAGAGCAAAGTCAACCTACGTTTTTCAGTAATGTGTTTGCTCTCCGATAATTTATACAAACAGCTACCTTGCTTGCCTTCCATTTATACCTTATGCCCCTTATAGGTACACCTTCATCAGTATACAATTCATTCAGTACGTTCACTCATTGTATTAAAAAATGGAGACCGAGAATCTGTATTTCAATGTTATTGGATATTAAAAAAAATGAATTTAATTATTGATCATTGCTAACCAAATGCATCGATAATATAGAGCAATAGATTATTATCAAATTATCATCACTAATGTAGAATTTTTGGTGCAATTTTTTTACATAAAATCAGAAGATTGCAGAATGCGTTAAGAATTTGGAGAAGAAAGCAAAAGGGAAATCAAGCAGGGAAATAAATAAACGAGAAGCTTAAAGAGATGGAATCTTGTTGCAACCATTTCAAAGGATCATCATTTATTTTTTAGATGGACAAGGAAAAAGTCATGAAGCTCCCCTCCCCTCCTTACCAACTCAACTATTGATGAACAATACTTCAGCAACGATCCACAGGATCCTTCCTTCTCTCAATCTCTCTCTCTCTTTCCCTTTTCCTTTGATATATTGTACAGTATTAGATCACTCTTATACTCCAACACTATTTTTATACTACAACCTAAGTCAGTTTCAACCTACCTAGTACATATACAAGAAAACACACTGAAGTCTGAAGAAATGTATTACTATTTGTATGTGGCCACACAAACTTTTACAAATACAGACCGACAGCGAAGACAACGACGAAGACGACGACGGAATCTCATTCTGTTGTTTTTGCAAGGGTTTCGTATATATTCCTCTCGTATATGTGCCATTACTGCGTCTGAATACAAAAACACGGTGAACCTATTACATGCACAAATTGTAGTCATGCGTTTTTTCCACCAGTAGTACTTCGTTGTATAGAGTCGACTTAACTTGTAAGCAAGATAGAACCAATGCTATATCTTTTCTATACGTAAGTATATGCCTATATCAAAAAGGTAAAGGAATTCTTTTATACTAAGAGATATACAAGGCAGTTTTGTGTAGATGTACAGGAATAGTGTGGTAAATGCATAGGAAACCACATGAAGTGGTTGGCTACACTATTTTCAGTGTTTCTCTGGTTGTTTTACGCATCTACTCTCCATCTCCTGCTGATAATACATTTAGTGTATGTACAGTGCTCATTGTCAGTGAAACGTCATTCAAGTAGAGGAGAGACAAGGCTGGGGAAGACGAAGAGCAAGTTTAGCAATTGGGGTGAGAGCAGCAATGAGAGAGAGTCAGACTAAGGAAAACAAACACTTTTATGATTCGGCTTATCACGTCAAGAATAAGAAACGGTCCTCAGTTACTACTCGTAGATTGTTTGTAATAAAATAATGTGATTCATCCACAACAAAAGCCATTTTCTTTTATACCCCGAATTTCTTACACAAAAATCATGAAACAGATCTGGTGGAAGTGAGTGGAACAATGTAGAAGACTTTGTAAAACTTTAAAAGTTCATTTCGTGTAAAAAGGCTTGAAGTATGAGGCTATGTGTTACATTGCATTGCAGAGTAGCTGTGAACACGTGGTGTTATAAACTATTTACTAAAGACGCCAGTGAGACTTCAGATGATATTTAACTAAACGAGTGTTGTACATCTTCCTTTCTTTCGCTTAACTTATGACAGTACGATATTTTACGAAAGTGTAAGTAGGTACGCACATTACTTGATTCAAAGTGAATATTACATAAATGTTTTTAAGTTCTGCTCGTTTATTAATGAAAAGGAATTGTGTTTTCTTGTCTGAAATATTTAATTAGCGAGTACACATTGTCATATTCCATTAAAGATTAAAACAGGGGGACGTGAATTTGTTTCGTTGTTAAACAAAGAGTGTAATGTTTTCTGTGTCGTGTCTTTTTTGTCCTTTCCACCCTAAAACAGTTTTTTGTCACTTCAGTTGGCAAGAAAAAGACACGAGAGTGATTCTTCCAACTTCATGTCCGTCTTGTCTCCTTCTCTCTCTCTTTCTCGCCGGCTAGGAAAGGAAATAACGTTTTGCCGTGGTGTGGCGGCGGTGGCTCTCTGCCGGTATGATATGGCTATGTCAGCCTGCAGATGTTAAATAAAATCGAAGAGTACAGTAAAGCAGAAGTATACGGAATATATTTTTGGTGCTTAGGCTCTTCTATGTACGGGTGGTGTATTTTACTACAGCTCATGTGCTTACTCCCAAGTATACTTATAGGGTAGCCTATAGTGGAGTAGTAACTTATGTTGTTCTTCTTTGATAAAAAACAAAGTGGGTGGCAGGGCTTCTACAGTAATTCTTACTCTTGTAAACAAGATTTCGTTCCATATGAAGCTCTCGCAGCTCAGTATATGTTAAGAAATCTCTGAGAGAGTCTTTTGAAACTTCCTTCCGGTTTTTTACGTTCAAGACTTGTATTATCACATATGTGTGTTATTTATGTAGGAGGTCCGCCTTGAAAAATTAATGATTAAGTCAACTTGCCCATATTTCTCGAGCTTTCAGCATCTGCATGATTCCATGGTAAACAAAAATAGAAATGCTTAAGGAAAAATCGGTTGCGCTTGATTGAGGAAGGTAGACAACTCTAGTAATCAAATCTCCAGACTGCAATTGCAAACTAAGGCAAAATTCGTAGCAAGAAACGACTTTCAGCCCCAAAATAAATGGTTTGAGGACTTTTACTGACTATTTTCGATTTAAATGTCTCTAGCAGCTGTAAGTAAGGTAATGTAATTCTCCACTTGTGTTAGGTAAGTATTCTGTCTTAGTAGGTATAGTAGAAATAGTAGGGCGGGGGTTCCTATGTGCTGATACTAATACAGATAGTATAATTTCTTATACAAGTATAAAATCCTTTTCAGGAAAGTCGGAAAGTATGCCCGTATATGTAGTATAAAAATAATTCATGTGAGACATTGCATTACATCAGTCGTTGCGTTGGAAGAGTAAAAGAAGAGAACAAAAGGGCAACGTTCCCTATTTGCTCCATATGAAGTTGTCGAGTTGACTATTGACTTGAATGGCTCAGACTGTACATAGAAGAACCAGTAGTAGTAATAGTAGTAAGAAACATTACACAGACATAGAGTATAAAGAAAATTGGAAAATCGCCAGGTTTGGTTTATACTACGAGTATTTTGTTGGTGTACGATATGGTATATGGAATGCACAGCTGGAGGAATCTAAACTTTTACTGGAATACTGGAGAATTATATGTACATACTATTCCTCTTCTTGGAGCCACATAGAGTATGGTGTGGTAGTGCAAGTGCTCCTCCTGTGTAACTAGTTAATAGTAAAAAGAGTTTTGTATGTTAGAATTGCACTAGAGCAGTTTTAACGCTTGGTCTACGTGTTACAATAAGTATATTACTATGCTGTACAAATCCTAGTGCACCAGAAAATCTCAGGAAGTTATCTTCACTTATATTATCACAGAGATGTAGACTTTGGTCTTTTATGTGCAAGGGATGATGTGAAGAAGAAAAGTATTCATTGCTCTCCTTCTCCAAGTATTTACAGTAGCAGCACCACAAATACGGTGTCGCACCACGGCATTAAACCAGAAGAGAATGCTTTGTACCACTGGTAGTTTCCCATGTAAAACTGTAGAACATTGAACATACCGTTGCTGTTGCCTTGCATTTTGCATTATTACAGCTATACACATAATACTAATAGATTTCCACAATGTATATACCTCAAGTATATACGTGCTATAGTGCATAAACGTATAGAGCACATTGTCATTTCATTGAATGCAGCAAGCGATGCTATAATAATAACGCTTAGTATTATTTCTTGTTCTTATTTGAAGGTACAATGCGATATAAAAAGTATATAGATCGACTAGAGGACTAATAATAGTGCGCCATAAGCATAACCGTGGCAGCCAAATGTTCCTAATCCAAATTTAGATGAAATTTACGAAGCAATTAAAATGTCAATAAAAATAAAGTCTTGCCAAGATGATTTACGTGTCTCATTTGTGTGCTGTTTGCCTTCTGGTCTCTATGAAGTATACCTTCCCTAAAGTGTCTCGTGTTGGTTCGGTAATTTCGGTTAGAAACACACAGAATACATTTTGTGTACCAAATACTTACAGATATACAGAAGATGTTGTAGTTGTATGTGCTACACGTTGCAAAAGTTGAAGGTAGCAGTTGTACAGCATTTCTTTCTCAGATTACTTGTAGTAGTATAAGCGCAATTGTATCAGCGAAACTCGTTCTTGCGTTGCATTTCAATTTATTAAACTTCTCAAAGGATACTTCACTATTAGAGATGTATTATCTGTGCTGTACCTGTGGTAGTACATATTACTTTAACACGTTGGCTATATATGCTGTACGAGGTAAATACGAGAATTTGATCTCGTTGCCATTACTGAAGGTATATTGGCAATATATATAGTGTGTAGGTATACACTAATCTATGACTATTGGATATACTGGATTAGTTTTACATGGGAATTGTAATTTACTGCTACTTTTGCAATTTGATACAGTAATTAATTACTGATGCTTCTTCTTCTTCTTCCTCCTAAAGGGTTAGAGAGGAGACTAATGGAAACATTACAAAGGCGGATACCAATAAGAGATTAGTATTTCTTTGTGTATAGAGAGTAGGGTTGATGCTGTTGTAAAATATTTGGCACGACTTTTTCCCTTCTGAACAAATGTAGCGATATTGGGAGCTGATGTCTATATATAGAGGGAAAATAATGTTGGAATGTGTCTGAATGTACCTGAATGGATTAGGTAAGCTCATAAATTAATTTGACCCAATTCTTGATTAAGTTTCTAAGTTTTTCAAGTTGGTTTCATAAAATAAAAACTTAATTGACGGCTTTTGTGAATTATTTCACATTTACCACAGATTATAAACTTTTCTAATTACCTTCAGCTACATCCAAACCGCAGGCAAGCAATAATGTAGTCTATACTGTATACCTATATATCTATCATCTGTATCTTATATCCAATATCTATATCCAATAATAACTCCTTTTATAATGCAAACTTAATATGTGATGCACTTGAAGTTAGGATGAATTCTTAGACTACACTTGAACTCCACGCTTGAACGGTTATCGCATTTACCATGTGATAATATACGACATGAAAAATAACAAAGGGAAATTTTGATGCATCTTTTGATTAGCATTCGACGACTAGAACTGTATAAACATGGGATCATCGGAAAGATGAAATCTTTATTTCGGCATCTTGTCTATGACATTATTGCTGGTTGTAAAAATATGCTCTACATAGAACAGTAGCGACTACCAAGTAATCTTAAAATGGAAAATATTCTTCAGAAGTACCTACTTTACATTTCTACATGTTTTTTGCATTTTATGTGAATCATCATTACCCTGAAATCTGGCAAAGCTATATAAGCACATCTAAAACGTGGTTTATACGTATACCTATTTACAGATATGTGTAATAAACTCTGCATCCATGCATGAAGATTTGTATTACTTTGAAAACTGTCTTTGTGAGAGTATTAGTACTCACTATGAATAAAAATGCATTCACCATTCCCTCCTTCCTTACCTTGGCATATGCACATGCAGAGTCGTAGTTGCAGAGAGACAAATAAATCGACAAAGAATTGCTGCAGAAGAAAAGGATAATGAAAGATTTGAGGGAAAGGATTCGTGGTGATTTACATAGAACGTATAAAATATACTCTTGCAGACTTTGTTGGCAACATGGTCTGTAAAATGTGAAATGAAGTTGAAAATTGAGCTGAGGCAGACTTTTGGACTTGACGTTGATTATTTTGATGGGATGTGAAGTGAAGAAGGAAACGTACACAAATCTATCATCACTACTTCTGTGTTCTACATGCCCTGTGTGCAATATGCAGCTGACATACCAAGGCAATACGTATAATACACATATAGGTATATTCCATATATTACATACAATGTGTCTATAATACATCTTTATATATACATCCTAGACAATACAAGAAAACACGTAAGACAAATGCAACGTAATACTTATGTGAAACCATATTGTCAAGACTTGTAAAAACTGAGAATTTTGTCATGTGCATTTTCTACACTGCAATTCAATGAATTGACATCGTATAAGTACTACTATCACATTTCAACCATTACGATTTAGTGTATTACTATTGCCAGTCCCAGTACTGGATGACGTGTCCTTGTTCGTCAATGCCAGATTCATCTACGTACCACCAAAATGATTCATACAACGCATATAAAAATGCTTCAATAAAAAATATAATGCATTGCATCAAATTCGACAGTGTTTTTTTCTGTAGACATAGTACAGCCTATAGTGCATAAAGCACTGATAAATTACATGTACTACTATTATAGGTACAGACAGATTGAGTTCAATGGTGAGTATACTTAGAACTTGTAAGTTGCAAGTGAAAACAGTTGTATAGAAATAAATATGATTGCTTGGGAGGACATAAAATTCAATTGCTACAAAGACTCGATATAAAGACAAGGATTTCTCTTGACTCATGTAAAACATGCAGTAAAAAAGTCACAATTCCGTAGAATTACAGAGAAGAGCAATCCAGGTAGTTCTAGCTTAGCTCTTGCTGCAAGTCCAACGCACAAATATAGAAAACGTACATATTGTGACCTTAATTTTGAGATAACTTGTAGGATTCTCGTGTAGTGAGGGCATTAAAGCTAATAGCAAGTAGTTATTCAAGTTCGTGATTGAATTCCACCCGAATGAGACAGCAGAAAACCTAAATCTAAATAGATTGCAGTCTTGTACTGCAAGCAATGATGTTAATGACATTACTATTCCCATTTCTAAATTATGCTCATGCAGATAATGGCCCGAGTAGTTAAATCCTCCCTTTTACTTTTACTCAACCATTCAACACACCAAAAAATTGTTTACGATATCGAATAATACTTTCCTTGTTATTTTTCTGCAATATTATTTCTATGCTCTGCGGCTTGTATCAAGAAATGATATCTGCACTATTTGTATTTCAATTCATGTACACAATATTAAAAAATGGATTCGGCTTCTAATAATAATTTTAATCGTACCTATCTCCTGTTTACATACAAATAATTCTTGATCACTACCTACAAAAACTTTCTGTTGAAGTGTATTTTAATATTCAGCATAATATTTACAGTTGCCTATTTACTTTAACGCTTAGGTATTCTGCTACGTTAAACAAATGAGAAAAATGTTCAGTTATCATGTTTAAACATTAATTTCAATATAATTTAAATTTAAATGAGATTAGGTAGCTGAAGCTTGCGTATAATAATAGGACTATGGTAGTACTGCATGAATAAACTAATGTGCACTCTGAAATAATGAGAACTCGTCAGTTAAACGCGTTGAAAGTTTGGCAGTGCCTAGACAAGAAGTGCCTACTTTGTTTGTTTTGTTGGTTGAAGTTAAAAGCGTTATAATCGTGAACGACTTTTATGGGAGAGTGGATGAGATTAGGTAAAGAGACGAGTTTCCATTGCATGCATCAAAGTCTTGGTGCCTAAATGAAATTAATGATGTCGTTTGTGTACAATTATCTCTATGTGGACTCCACCAAGCCTCGTCTGCCAAACTAAATCGCACAACACGAAGTCATTTTACAAACTTCATTATTGTGAACAATTGCGGAATGCGATGCGATACGAAATGGTTTGCCTTTGCTGCAAGAACTTTTACAACTTGTGTTGCGTATGAATTGATTAGAGATCAAAAGGAAAATAAAAGCCAACTGATCAAACTTTCCCTACCCTGCATCATTGCAGTTGACTCACAATCCTCTAATCAAATTACCCTTGTCCCTTGTATATAAGTACTAACTCTCACTAACGATATAAAACTGCTATCTCTACCATATGTGTGCATTTCTTTCTTCTGTTACTACAGACTGCACAAACACTCAAATACCTACTTTACCAGAGACATAGCTGTATTTATCTGTTCAAGAGATGAAAATGAAACCTATTGATGGTTTGTTACAAAACAATGGGAAGCAAAATTAATTCCACACCAGTGGCAGACTTGTATAAGTGTAAGCAGGACAAGTAAATCGATTAGCGCAGTATTTGTCGTCGATGGACAGAAAGATAATAATGTTGTACTAGTTGTATGGAAGGAAGCCCAATGATCCTTAGTCAAGTGGAAATACCATAGCAAGAATAGATCTAGTAAGCTTTAAATTTTTTATAAGGAGTATATAGACGATGTATTGTAGCAAGGCATTTTGTCGGTGGTGGTGGTGGTATATTCCTCACGTCAGACTTCTCTCTGCACTCTCCAGGAAAAAATCGTCATATAAACAAGCAATGAGACGAATAAGAAAGTAAGATCTTTAGCATTAACATTATATGAGGAGGAAGCAATGACAATCCGAGAGTTGACTAAATGCAGGACAAATTCAACTCGACAAAAGGAGAATATCGCTTCATCTCTATTTCCCTTCCTCAGCTTCCTCATCCCATCCAATGCAGTTACTTCAACCTTTCAGATCTTATCTTCCTACATTATTGCTAGGATCTATCTTTACTTATGTAGATATAGTATACCATAAGTATATTGTATATATCCCCATGCGCCAGACTCATAATGTAGAAAAGCATCCTCTGTGTACCAATACAATCCAATGATGCAACCAACTATCTCTAGAATAATCTAATACCTACACACAGTCAAATGCCAATATTAGTTATACTTCCAGTTGCTACTTACATTTATCAGATTCGTGTAGAACTCACTCAATGACAAATCAATCCTCAAGTTGTTAATGCGATTTCATTAACGATACGATTGTCATCGCATCACATCAATTTCCAATTACTATGTAGGTACACGTAGTAGTACAATTATTGTGGGTTGTGTTTATCTGTGTAGAATTGTCATGTAATTCTCTAAAACTGTTAATTGCATCAAGTCTTTAGGATAAGTTAAAGGAAAATGCGTGCTTTCATTAATTAGAAAGCTTGTGTTGCGTAATAAGCTCAATTGCGTGTTTACAGCCCATAGAAGAAATTATCACACACACATAACAGAACTGTAAAAAAAGTTATCAAATATTCCCATCCACCCACGCACCTAAATGAAAATTGACAACATTTACCAATTTGTTACAAAATTAGCTAGCAAATATTTAAATTGACTAATAGCAGCTTTTGTCGTAATATGCCATGTCTTTGTTGCATTAATATTGACGAAGTGTTTCCTTAATGCAAAGTGAATGAGTTCATTTAGTTTTGTGTGAAAGGGGCCGTTGCCGTGAATGAATTGATTAGTTTCTAGAGTTTGAATGCATTCTCACCGCAAGAAGAAAGGAAATGAAAATTCAAAACAAATGAGCTATAACCTTTGCATACAACGAACAATTTTTTATTTTCACCCATGCAATGTAAATATACATTCTGAGTACCTACCTAATATAGGTATACAATATAAATATTTACATACAAATCTCACACGATGCCATCATCACGGGAAATGAATCTACTGAAATTGAAAATTGATGCTTGTAACTTTAACTAATGTATAAAGCCCATGAATATTATTCTAGTGTATGTATCTCTGCACGTGTTATGTATAGCTGGATCTTTTGTTTTATGCAGTACAATGGGAATAATAAAATGAAGGAGCATGTTAGTAACTTTGTGGAGACATTAAACTAGTCACTGGCAATTCTGCCACCCTCATCATTAGACTGGAGGGCTGAACACGGTAATATACGGAGATGACTGCAATTAAAGAGCAACTCTGTCTTGTCTCCGCTTTTAGTTAGTGTGGTTTGTCGTGGTTAGCGAAATGACGTAGTTCTGTGGATAGAAATACATGGACTACACATAATACACCTTGGGAGAAGACTAGAGACACACAGTAACCGTCTAACCTCGACTTTTAGAGAATACAAAATGTGTTGAGCTTTGTTCTGACTCATTTGTCATTCATATTGGCCAAATTAGTAGGAAGTCACATATTTTACATCATAGTCATACACTACTACCTCTGTGTAAATTCGTAGTACTACACGTCTCAACTGAAATTCAACACATGCAGCACAGAAATGTTTCATCCGTGTTAAAATGCATGCCCACATTATTATACACACAGACAACAACTGACATTATATTTCCATGATGATGTCGGGAAAAATTTAAATGACACTTTGTAGTGAAATAAATGGTGTTGTCTGTCTGACATGAGATCAACAGACAAAATTCACTTGACTGGGTCACACAGTGAAAAACTAAAATTTCCTTCGTTGACGTTCTCCTCACCATTCTGCTCTCCTACTATGCTACACATCAGAAAACCACATTAGACTATTTGTAAATAATATGCAGACTTCAGAGACGATTCATCGACCGAGTCACAAAAGCACCCTATGAACACGAAAGCACGAACTTACCATTACAGTAGGAAATTACATATACTGCACATTTTAATTTTTACTACTCTCACTCACGCAAACTTACTCTTCTGTACATTCTATATACTACTCAACGATAAAAATACTCTTTCTCGACTGTCTCCGCCATACGAACCGAAAACAAAACTGACACATTTCTATTCCACGTGCTTATATGCAATTCACAACAAGACCATTATTGCAATCATCGCTTCGTCCTTTCCATGTACGAAACCAGTACGCAAAGAGGCAAAGACAGACAGAAGAGAATTATTTGTATACAGTATTCCCATATAAGTATTTTAAGTGTCTATTTTTTAAACTACTACTACTACCCCTAATAATATTTGTAGCATAGTCATAGTGCTGTATATTAAATGCTACTGTGTGTGTACCTTACCTTTGTCTTCGTTAAACTTAAATAAGCCTTCCTCCTACTACAATACACACAATTGCTCATTCACAACAAAACATTCATTTCCTCTGACTCGCGTCTGAAGTGAATTCAGTCATCAAGTGAATCAGTCAGTCAACGAAACACACAACGACCACGGTAAAACATACACCAGACAGAAAAAATACCATGCCATGCCACACCGTATACCCCGACCATCACCAACAGGAACAACTCTCATGCATTCATTCAACATTGACCATTGCTGATACGAATGCATAATCATTATCATCAGACTAAGTGCATATTAAAAAAGAGCGCAGACATATTATTTTAGACGTATGAAGGATATAGGTACATATTATGTACATTGTACATTCATTTATTAAATGCCCTGCCTTTCCACACAGTTAGATTTTATTTTATTGAGACGTGTTTTTGTTGCTTCTATATTCATAGTTGAAAGTATTAGACATTATTAGCGATATACCTATACACGTACACCCATATGGTGTCTACGGAACAAATCAATTCCGCCTATAAGCTGAAAAAATAAAATAGGAATGATTTCTCTGCAGTCATTTGGTTTGGTTTAATATTATGCAATGCTGTATTTGCGTTCGAGCTGTTTATCTAGGGCGGATCGTGCTGTGTACTGTATTGTGTATATAAGTAGTTTAGTAGACTAAACAAGACAACACAGCAAACTTTGCTCGCCAATTTCCATCAATATTAAATGCAATGAACCACTACAGCCACTATAGCACAACTACAAACCACCATATATTAAATTGCAAAAAACGGGTATAACCCAGAAAATACGTTGTAAAGCCGTAACAAGCTTTGTTTGTATATACATTTATGCATTTATACATTTGTATGTATGTATTTCATATAAGTAATACAAACAATGTAGTAGTAGTTGTATTTACCGGTTATATTTATACGTATGCCTATACTATACCTATTAGTAGTAGAATTACAAAGGCTTACACTTTCCAGACAGTATTTATTTTGCACACGGTGTTATATGAGATTGTAAGTAGGAAATAGTATTTCAGACTGAGGTATACTGGCAATCTTGTGGTATTATATTGTGCCATGGGCAATCATTCATTAGTTAGTTACATTAGCCATCGTTATGAGTACATTAGTGCCGAAAGGGGCATAGTGATTATCATTATTGCACAAGAACCATAGCTATTTTCGTGTTGTTGTAGTAGCTCGTGCTCTTACTTCTAGACACTTTATTCTGGAGAAGGGAAGAGAGAGAGAGATGAGAATGACTGGAGATTTTGCTTAAAGTTTCCATGTCTTCTCTTTGTGAGATAGTAGAGAGAATTGGTATGGTAGAGGGAATAATGGCCAGTGAACTTTTACAGATAGCAGCTCAACCGACTAATTACTTTTGAGCTTGTGACTGACTGACTCATTAGTTGATGCAATGCAATGATTCCTACACAGAAACGCCTTTAAAACGGAATACCTATTTAAAATAGAATTGGGAAACCTCTGCAGTGCACTGGAACGGTCATTGCCAGAAGCTAAGTTATTAGCAATAGATAAATTCTTCTGGTTTGTTCTAGATTCCGATGGAATTGAACGTACGGCTATATGGAAAAGGCATAAAAATGATTTAATGCCCCTACAATTACTTTCATTTGAAACGGAATGGGAAGGAGAGCTACTCGTTATCTAATGGATATGATTAGGACACCGAATTACTCATCGCAGAACAATGAAAATGCAATTTCCTTCGTGTGTCCCAAGACTCAAGAAAGTAATTAATAATTACTACACAATGACCTTCAGAAAATACTTGTATTAATGTCACACACTTGTCACGACCATTTCTAATTAGCTAAGGAGCATTGTCCGCCCTTTTCCTCGAAAACGTCTTAGAAAATTACCTGCAGTTCCGTCTTTGACAATTATAGTCACTTATAACTAAATACGAATGAAATGAAAGATTTTTGTAAACTTTTCTGTAATATGACTGCAATAAATAAAACTCCGCAATACTAAAATGTGTATCTGAATTAAATTCTTCATAATAAATGTAATGCAGATTCTCAGCTGCTTTGTAGTATGTTATTCGTTAAACTATTGTATCATTTGTAAGTGCTTTGAGTTTTTCAGTTCTTATTTTTACTCATGTTGTCGTATTGATTTGCATAGAGATTGTACGAGAGTAAAGCTAAAAAATGTATCAACCATATGAGTGTTAATCAGTTGAACAAACAGAAATGGAGTTTTAGCTGTCATAAAAATGTGCTCAATCAGGAAACGTTCATTAATGTTGTATCAGTGCCTAGACACATGGATATCTTTAGTAATACCTGTTTTTATCGAATGAGTCGATTGTACAGTCCCATGGTTTGGCTGGTTGGTGGCACGGCGGCAGTGGGTAGTGGTACATTTAGAAATAGAATTGCCAATATTATAGGTACGCAGCCCAGCAGTTTCTTTTTACCCAGTAATTGTTGGTGTGTTTGTAGATTTGAAAATGGTTTATAGCCTTTGGGAACACAGGATTTTTATTTATATTGTGAAATCAATAGGAAAGAGCAGAAGCGAGACCTGACACGAGAATATTCCATTTATGACATGACACCATGACAGCTAAGCAGCTAAAACCACCAAACAGAAAACAAGCAACCGTACCGCTTACACACACACAGAACCCGGGGACAGAAATGCCATATCCGGACCTTGCCACAAAACTCGGATACCCGTCGCTCATTCATGAAAGAATGAAAAAGTGTGTGTGTGTGTGTGTGACTATACGGACTTGAATTTTCTATTAAACCGTTTACCCTTGCCCTACGTACGATTCGTGTGTAACACTACACTGTAAATGCTATACGTGTATAATCATATAGGAGTACGTCTTTTACCAATAATGCCAGTCACTCGTCTGTCTAAATCCAAAAATATCCTTCAGTCCACAATCGTAACACAAAACTGTTCATATACCACCACAGGAACTAAAGACAAGTACATGTCTGCAGACATAAGTACCTACATGACTACCGTGCCTACTTATACCGGTAAAATAACCCGGCGACTTTCAATGCAATGCACAACAGTTATCCCTGTCTGGTATGAATTGAAATAACAAGTCTACCCGAGTATGTGGTAACGTATAGGGAGGTGAACTGAAGTGAAGCAAAAGCAAAGTGATCCGAGACCGAAGAGAAACGAAGAAAGTAAAACTCCAGCAAAAGAAAAGCAAAGGAATGTTGTGCTTAGGGCAGAAATGGAGATAAAAGGTCTTGCAGGCAAAGCATAAATAATGTCTGTAATGCTAGTAATGTTACTACCGATTTGCATGCCAAACTCCATATGCATTCTATATTTCACTCTGCAGTCATATCGGATTATGGAAATTCAATTCCTTCTTTAAGAAGAACATAAAATCCGGAAATAATCTTGCTATTTTTGTCTTCAGCATTAGCAACAACAAGATACGTACACAAAATAAAGCTACCTATTATTATACCACTTGATACCACATAGCTTACTAACCTGCACATTTAAAGGTAAATCTATTGAGTACAGTTTGAATTATATTAAAACGGAATTATATCCGAGGAAAATCCGCTGCGTGTATATTTTTCAGATTCTGAAATTCAGAATGAACATGGAGGCTTTACCTAAAGTAAATTTCTGCTCAGTGTGCTTTTCTCTTAACCAAACTTGTTTTTCCACCAAATTCAGACATTTACGGGGATTTAACGACTAACGACTACTAAAACGGATCGAACCCGTCCACTATACATACAGCACACTGACTATATTATTTCTCTAATTTGCCGTCAGTATAAAGCCCCTAAATAGCAGAATTGTACTATATCACTATAGCTTGTCTTTATTAATGCATTTATATAGTCACTCTTGATCGTGATGGTATGGTGGTAGTGTCACAGTGTGTACAGCATTTGCAATAGGTATTTTATAGGTAAAAATATTTTTATTTCCGTTCCACGCTATTATTGTTATCAAGTACAAATGAGGGAACGCACTGGTAAAAATACACAGTGAGAATTGTGTACATAGTACTGGTGAGAGTGTTTTAAGCTTATAGAGTTGTAGTAAACAGCATGAGAGAGCCAGCGGCGGAGCAAGAGGAGAGATAGAGAACTTTATCACTATCTTATGGCTCACGCTATGCAAAAATTTTATTACCGAAAGAGGAGGAATTGGAGTTCTAAATGTATGAGATGATGTATGCGATAGTGCAGTGTTGTAACAAATGAAATTTTGTTTCGCTTGCTGTTTAGTTTAGCTGAGAGAGAGCAGTAGACCTCGTCGCTCCCTATTTCCAGTAGTAAAAAAGTCGTGTCTCATCTGATAAGCCTTAACACGGTAAATATGCATAATTCTTGCCGTCACAAAGAATCGAGCTGATTTAACAGCCTCAATGTAAATTGGTATGTGCTTCGTAGTTCTCAGTTACAACTTACAACTGCACTACAAAACTGACAACACCATTATATGACAGAAGTGGTAGCAGCAGCAGACAGAAAGACTGCAACTTACTTTACTTTATACTTACAGAATTGTAGCTACTTGCATCAATGCATGCAGATCTATGCAAACGATGCTCAAAGAACTGTCGCGACACGAAGAAACGTCAACTAAAAGGAATAATGAGCTGGCTTGAGATGAGTAGTTTTTTCTTGTTAGAGTATCACAAGAAAAAGATAGCAGTTTCTAGAATTATATAATATTACACCGAATTTCCCTATATTGTAGTAGGAGTAAGCATTTTTGTAGACAGTCCGTGATTTTACTTTTTGTA
This sequence comes from Pogonognathellus flavescens, assembly GCA_019776165.1. Lineage (NCBI taxonomy): Eukaryota > Metazoa > Arthropoda > Collembola > Entomobryomorpha > Tomoceridae > Pogonognathellus > Pogonognathellus flavescens. Next base: position 17,688 of record JABASD010002888.1, read on the forward strand.
GGGTTTTCTTCAAGTCTAGTTAGTAGTAAAACGTACTTCCACTTTATTCCGTATCATTGCTTTTCCATTCACCTCTACCTTTGGCCTTATGAACTGTCGAAGTAGTTAGCTTAAGTCAGAAATTTCTCATAACGAAAATTCTTAAGGAATTACGGAGCTTTGCTTTACTATTACGAAGTGGAGAAGCAAGACATGTATTTACGTATGTAGATTTCAGCTGAAGAAGGAAAAGTAACTCAACCGTGAAAATCTTCAACTCAGACTGCACATACCTTCATATAGACAGTTGTGTCTATATTCTTTATACTAAACATTTTTATAGAGTTGGGGGAACATACCTTATATAATATTTTACCTTATATGCAACCACTATAGGTACCCAGTCTTATAGTCTGAGCAAAGAACTAAGCAGGTTAAGTAGAGAAAAAGTGAAATGAAAAAAATCAGGGAATTTATGTAGGATAAAGCAAGTCAGACGAGTTAAGACAGTTAATTCAGTTTTCGGAAGGAAGGTAGCAGAGAGGAAGTACATGGTAAATAATATAAAGTGTAAGTAGTGTAATATGGTGGAATTCTATTTACTAGAAAATGGCCATCACTGTATGTACAGGGTCTGGAATTGGGAACTCTGGTAGTGTCATCATGACAAAATGTTGGCTACCCTGAATACTAATACAAATATTTGTCTTGTTGTGTTTTCAATCTGCATAGAACTGTCGCTACGTACGACGAGTGGCTACATTTGTACGGTTTGCCTTGCTTGTTTGACGATGTAGACTTAACTTCCCTCAACTGAAATGATGTTCATTTGAGTTGGTTGCCTAAAATAGCTATTTCTCCACGAACACACAGCCGTGCATATTTGTGAAGTGTTATTGCTTCAGTAACGAGTTCAAAAGTATATAAAGACTGGGAAATGATGAGGAGAGACGAAACTAAATTGAACTGCGTTGCTCTTGAAATTCGAGATGAAGAACAGTCTCTATAATCTTCAAAACTACATGCGTGCCCAAACTACAACAACATTATAGAACTCTATAACTATCCCTATTTACATAATGACATATTACTACACAAGAATAACACCACCGACCGACCGGCTTAGCTACTTTCACTCTCTCACTCTCTCTCTCTCGTTATTGTAGCTACTGCTCACTTATTTTCTATTTGTATATAGACAAACTGACTATTCCACTCCAATAAATCCCACTACTTCTATTTAATACCGGTTCTACAAGATTTCAATTTCATTTTATGTAAAACTAGCAGAGTTTTAGCTGAATTCATGAGAGTTCTATTGTATTGCTCCAGGGTTCACTAAATCTCCTCCAAATGGATTATAAAACGCAATAATTCGGTTATAAATGTCTATATAGTAATAAATCGATGTTTTTCTACATAAGGACTCAATTTAAAGGTGTGACAGTAAAAGATACAGTATATTTCATATAAATATTGTACAGAAATGTCTTTTCTATGATTAAAGCAAGATTTCTGACTCTATCTTGTGTTTTATACATACAAGCGAATAAAAGCAAGTACCCACAGAAGTAGGAATGAAAGCATTATGTAAAATCTACGGTTATCAGTTATGTAGTTCTGATTGTGAATGAGTGTTGCTCAAAGAGCAGACCCCACAGCGTTGTTGAAATTGAAATAAATGGAATGCATAGATCACAAGACATTTTGGAAACGTAGCCATAGAGCGAAAGTACATTCTTGTGTAGCTTTTAAATGGAAGACAAATGAAACCCATTGCCGTTACTGTACATTACCATGTCTCTTATAAATAAAGGAGAAGCACTAATGCACAATCTCTTACTTTCTATACACTGCACCATTTGCATTTGTATAACCCTGTTACTTTCAGTATGCATTATTCCACTAGTTTGTATGTGCATTATTTACTATTTGCAGTTCAGAACCTTATAGACCGGTTTTAGTGTTTTTGGTTCAGTAATCACGAAAAGAGACCATACCTGTAAGATATTTTTGGCAATTAATTGCGAGCACAGGGTATGCGACAATAATATTATAATAATAACAAAACCAGAAATTATACTACAGCTACAATGGTACAACCGTATAATTATAAAACTGCATTTGCAAATATTCATTTCTTCTAATATTTATAGATCGTTCTTTCCAAGTAGTCGTTAGCTTCAAATGCTCATATGGAAATTTCAATTTGATTTTCAATTTCAGAGAAATCATCGAACAGTTCACACAGTACAGCTCCGAAATTGGTAATGCCAACCGTTAAAGTGTTCAGTAGGTACTTGTTGTAAGTTGTAACCATAACTGTACTCGGGTAATGTAAGAAAGTATACTAAGAGTATTAACGTAAAGGCGCCAGGGAAATTACGGAAGGTGGGTCATAGGTTTTAAATGTGCGGTGTGTGCTTATCGTTAGTTTTATCATTAGAAACGCACGACAGTAAATATAAAATTTTACTGGCGGTACTAGAAAAGTGTATGAATGGTGGGTGTAGTTATGTGCCTACCTAAAGTAAATCCTCGGAAGAGAAACACATGGTCGTCTGTTGTAGGTTCATTTTATAGCAAATTTTAAATAATATATTCTAAGAATTTTTCTCTGCATTTGCAAGAGAAAATCCCGGGTTTCACCGACGCTGTAGTGTATATTATATATAGCCACTTGAAATACTTGAGCCGCTGCTCTTACAAGGGCACAACATTTGTTCAACCTCATGCATTTATGCATAGATTACTTGTAACCATGTATGGCCACCTTATTTTATTCATAAAACTGATTCGCATATATAGAATATAGGTATATCTTACCCGGTACATAAATTTCTTACATAATATACTATTCCCGGACTAAACAAAACATGTGCTTTTATTCAATGTGTATCCATATGTGGAAAGAATGAAAGAAATGGGAAAAGGTTGAGATATGGTGAGATCTATAGGTAACTAGACAATGTACCTTTGTGAAAAATATATTATAATTCCCGAGTAAAAGAGTAAAAAGGGAAATCTGTGTTTTCTTCGGGTACTAGGAGTGCTACTGGTGGTGCAGTTGCCACGTTGAGTTTAGATGACGGTCTCGAGTGAGATTGTAGTGGGAAGGCTGGTAAGCTGTCACATTTCCCACTCACTGCAAATCCCTGAAGGAGAGCTGTCTTGGCATAACAGTTGCTTCCTCGTCGTCGTGATATAAGTTGTATGTACGTGTGAGAAGAATTATGTAGTTTTGAATGCATGTGAAGGACCAATGTGAAATGAGACTCAACTCAAGTGTGGATTGACTACTACTGCTACTGCACTATTCATTCTCTTGTTGTGTACGATGTGCTTGGGCCTTTGAGTTGAGTGAGAGATCCATTCTATTTAGGTAGGCAGATATGCATGCACTACACACTCATACTTGTAAAGACTCAATGTACAATTCAGATCCGGAAAAGTCAAACACCACTACTAAATATAGACGTGAATCTCCACATTACACATTCAGCTCTCATTCTCTTATACAGGAAGTCTCCTCATAAATTCTACTAGCAGTACACTATTCTCGTTTTAACTCTAGTAGTGCTAACGCTACTACTATTATTTGAGTAGTGACAATGAATCCACTCACAATCTCTTTCAACTCTGCAGTGGATTCGGCGAAAGCATTTTAAACCCGGGTTTAATATGTCACTCGTACATTTGACACTGCATTTGTAAATAAAATCCTCATTTTTCATTATTTCTATGAAAGTGAACCGATATGGAGAAATAGCCACAGGAAAATTAATTCTTTAAGTATAGGTATTCCCTTTGAAAAGGTTCATACAGATTCTGACTCTTGTGTCGTATCGTGTCATCGAAATTTCTAGGTAATACACTTCCAAAACGGCACAGGGGAAAATACAAATACAAATACAGTATTTATTTCGGGTGTCAGTGTATGGCCAGATGTTGCATCGTCGAAGAGAGAAGAACAAGAACAAGGATTTGGCTTAATGCAGGATGATGTTGAGAGTCTGAGTTGGTGAAACACAGTTCTTCGCTACTATGGTCTTTTCTTACTTAGCCTGCCCTGTGTGTTACAAGGTACGATGAAGACGAGAGGAAGACAAAACCCGGGACGACAGCAGAAGGCGAGAAAAGTCAAAAGACAAGGGAGATGCAACGCAACATAAAACTAATAGAATTGCATGCCACAGAATAATACAGAAAATTGAGAGTTTCAGACTCACAAGGAAAGGAAGAAGACATATAAGCCATTCAGACAACAGAGTCCTTATATACACTTAGCAAAGTATAGCTTTAGCTTGAATGGTTTTCCGTAGGAGTAGTACACATTACAAAGCGAATATACAGCAGTCCACGTTGCATTGACTTGCATGGCATCCTTTGCAGTGCTGTAGGAGTTTCGTTGTCGTTGTTTTGTTTGATGGTGAACTGAACTGTGACCTTTTGCTTGCTTAACTTAGGCGTGCTTCCTCTCTAGTAGCACTTGGTACTCCAACAAACGGCAAACACTCTACTCTCCTACACACTATATACACAAATGCCACTTATAAGTACATAGAATACAGAACAGTGGTGTATTTTATACTAATACATTCTGTGATGACTCGCGGATGTCAAGGAATCTGTTAGAAAGAACCGGCTGTTGTTCCAAGCAAATCGCGTAACTTATAACAAGACGAATCTTCATTTCTTTCACGAGACGAGTCAACATTACTCATGTCAAGAAACTGAATCGCTACTTTTAACCATATACCTACTAACTACATACAATAATAGTAGACATACATTTTCTGAATGTGTTGTAAATATTTCTATACAACAGTTCTGTGCTTACTTGGTAAAATTTATGTATTGGCAAACAAGCAACGCTGTAGAAGAATACAGGAGTATAGGCCTTGTAGTATCTGTAGGTAGTGAGTGAATTAACGGAACGAAACTTAATGCTTCAAAACGAGAATGTGAAGATAATCTGATGATGGGGTTGTATTAGTGTTGTATATGATATTTATATTTGCTAATGGTCTTTCTGAGTTTATAGGAAAATTATATAGCTTTAGTGGGTTTTGTATTAGCTTCAGAGACTCTTCGATCTGTTGTGGTAGGAACGGAACTAAAGGAAAGAAGACGGAAGACAAAGTTGGATGATAAAAGAGAAAAAGACTCTTCCTTTCTATCTGTGTCTGTATAGATTTGTATGTATGTACTAATGCATGTACACGGAGTATACAAATATAATACAGGCACAATGGCTTATATAGAAACTTGAGTTAATTTACAGTCAACTCAACAAGAATCTTCTTTGGTAGTCTGGAATGAAATAGAAGGGCGAAGACATTAGAGTTGAAGTTGAAACGAAACCACACCAGGGAATTTTAATACCATAAATTCTCAACTCATCTTCTTAACAAAACTTGAGCTTTTTATTTACATCTTCACAGAAATACTACTACACTGAAAAAATTCCGTACCGTATGCCAGTACAATTGGTAATATTTTTTAGTACATCCGTACCTAAATTGGGACAATATGATTCCCCACTCATT